>CM026183.1:11555008-11637923 GCA_014825925.1 Bombus breviceps | reverse complement strand
GATTAGCGGCCCCTCCCCGGGTTCCACTTGTTCAGTTGGAGTGTGTTAAGTTGCCGGCCTATGTGCTGGATCCACGGCTGGATCGCCAACGGCATCGCTAGCATCATCGGTCGACGTCATCGACCACGACTCGTCTAAGTTCCAAACGACATGACAGGAATCGAGCAAAGGTCAATGCTTGGGCTTTCCGCTGAACCTTGGTGTTATCTCGTGCACGGGGATACGTCGCGTAGGTTTGTTAGTTCTTTGGAGAGATCGCGATCTCGTTCGTTTCGGGCGCGCCGCGATTTTCCCCTTTATCGTCTGATTGATCGGGCATCTTCTTGTTTTCCCATTTTTAAGGGAAGCTTATTGAGGTCACGTAGGAGTTTATAAATTTTTAATGTTTTCGAAAGTTTAGTGTCGCAATAGTAGAACGTTAAACAGTTTAGTACAACGACACGTATGTCCCTTTTACAAGACGCGAAGACGTATATACAGTGTCGGTAGCTACATTTTCTTTCTCTCGTTCCAAGTTAGACAAATGTGTCTTTGGTACCGAATGCTGCCAGTAGGGTTGCGAATTATTGTACGATGTTTGTACTGATCGATGTAATCGTTGCGTGGGAGATAGATGTTGTGTCATGTATGTTGTTCTACGTTTGTAAAGATTCATGTAACCGCTGCGTTGGAGATATATGTTTCGCAGTCAGGCTACGAAACAACTATCTTCTTTACGCAGGCCCATGATCACGTAGGGTCAGAACTCGACATTCTTGCCAATGGGTTGAATGTTGAGACCGATGTGTAATGTTAAATAAATCATGGGCGGGTCTCGCGCGTAGTCACCTCCTCGTGGTGAGACCTGGTAATTGGCATCGTTTTGCAAAAATTAATCACTTGATTGATCTTTGCAGAACGATACCAAGCTAAGAACTACGCACCAGTTCAGTTTTGGTCACCAAAAGCCGCGAAAAGAATTTTGGATGATCTAGACTGGACTGCAACGTTGGACACCGTTGGACACCGTTGAACACCGTTGGACACCGTGGAATGCGTGCGTTTTAGCCTTAATTAATCGTAAGATCGTAATCGCGCCCTGAATTAGAATGTCCTAAAACAGCGTCTTTTTGTGATTTTTTCTTTTTTCTTTTTTTTTTTTTTTTAGAAGGGAAAGAAAGAAATGAAGTTATTGAATTTTGAGATATGGTTTTATATATGTTTAACGAATACAAGAAAATTTTTTTCAAAACAAAAAAAAATTATAACAGATTTCTAAGCCTATTTCATGGGCTGCAGTTTTCAATCGGCGTGAAAGATCCACCTCGTTATGGAAAAAATTTGAAAAAATCTTGTTCTATTTCATTTCTGCTTAATACAAATGGATCTGCTTGTATTATAAATCACAATGTTCCAGCTTGTATTCGATATTTTAATCTTCGATTTTGCATTCTCTCGCGTTGTTGAAAATTATCAAATCCTGCTTGATATAATCAAAATCAATAAATCGATTATTAAATTTTTGATTTATTTTTGTCAGTATTGGTAAAAGTTCTATAAAATTCGCGTTCTGATGTTCTTGAGTAATTTCCTGGCATGCTAAGAAGTGATACAATTCAAATATTTATAAATTTGTTTGATTTAAAAAATTTTTTTGTAATTTTTTTTTTTGTAATCTTTTTGTAATTTTTCCGGAAATTTTATATCTAAACAATTCAAATGTTTTGTTATGTTTGCTAAGAAACGCAGTTCGCATGAAAACTTAATGTTCTTGAATATGCTGACAATTTATCGTTTTGCTTCGTTTTTTTTTTTTTAATTCTAGGATTTCCCTTCTAAAACTGAAAAAAACCGCTCAATGGTCTTTCCCGCGCTCAATTAATGCACTTCTTTGTATAACACTAAATCACTGTAAACGGCAGTTACATCTTGCAGAAATGTTTTAAATTTCCAATGCGACAATGGTCTATTTCCACTACTAATTGAATTAATGGCCTTTGTTACTGTCTTCAACGTCAAATTTAATATTGCAATTTTCCCACACAGCGCCCCTTGATCAATGATGCAACAGAATGTAGGTCAAGTGATTCCATTTTTCTTTTTCTTTTTTTTTTTTTTTTTTTATAGTCCTCTTAACTCTTTCTCTTACCCTACCATTACTTTTGCATCGTTCGTTATAATCGTACTATATTTCGCAAATCCATCGTATTCTTCCACTTTTCCCCGAAACGCCTGGAATATGTCCTTTCCTTGCTTGATACCATGTAGCGATGCCATTACTAATAATTCTTCGTAAATCATAAACTTATTATCTATACGACGGGCAAAAACAGATAACTGGTTTATATCTCTAACATAAATACTTTTGTCCAAGTACAAAGAACGGTAACAATAGCTTTTTAATAAATTTTTACTAGTTTGAAATATGGATGCTAATGTCCGCGTTCTCGATCCCCGCGCGCTCGCGCTTATCGCGTAGGTGTCGTAGGAATCCGGCCAACGACGATCGATTAGATCATAGAACATATTAAAGAATCATCGGAATCAGAAAGGAAATAGCTTTCTTACAAGCTCGCCCTAATATTATATTACTAAATGAAACAACTTTCATGTGAAATATCTTCTTGCATTTTTGATAATTATAGAATAAAGAATACTTCAAAAAATAATAACAGTGTGTATCCATTTGCACCAAGTTGGGGTCTATCGCTGCCAACAGTTTTCATAGGAGGGTGACAGATTTTCTTTCAAGAATTTAACAAATGTAGCTTCTATAGTTACATATGCGTGCTATATTGGCTGTATTACTATCGATGATTTATGTTGAATGTACTAATTTCTATGTTCGCCGTAGCGAATCATAGGTGGCGTAGGAAACTCACTAACTTTTTTCAGTTCGGTACTTTACGGTACTGGGGTTCGGTACTTACGATCAATATAAACAGGCCTCGACACTCGCTAGGGAAAACCGTCCGAAAATTGAATCGTGTCTAGTCGTGAGAAATTCACACGAGAGATCAACAAAGTCAGCGTTCTTGCGAGGTGGATAGAGATGAGTAGAGTATCTCTGTCTCTGTCATATGAGACATTGATAATATGTCACGCATGCGTAGAACAAGAACCTTCTTGTCTTTCACGTTGATTTTTCACGGCTCAATTTCCGAACGGACTTCCCTAGGCTTCGGTATATGAGCATCGAGACCTTTTTATATGATCGTTGGTATTTCAGAACCAACAGAACAGAAGGGACACGAAGTCTCATTTAATGCCACGACTATTCTGCCCTCAGTTAATGCTAGCAACTCGTACGGATTATTGATCAGTCTCAGTGACGTAGTTGAACAAATGGTCGAACACTTAATCGGTTGGATTCACTGGTGAAAGGTACCGCTGTCAGTAATAATACGGCTACTACACCGCACGGTATTTTTATCGATAATGCCGACACCTCAGACGCGATCAAGAAGAGTCAGACTGAGGTTCTCAACGATGCATTTTGGATATTCCATCAAACAGACGAAATTTCTGTGAGAGGCTTTCGCATGGACAAATGGCTCCAAGATAGAAAGCTTTGGCTTTTAGGTAGCACGCTACCTCTGCTACCAAGGAGGTAAACACTGACTATTTCTTTTACGAATCTTTCCTTTGTTCAACCTTTCTTCACATTTAATATCCATAAAATTTTGCACGATATTAATAATTTTTGTCTTCTTTGCGCAATAGTTTTGAATCTGATAATCTGTTAATAATTGAATAAAATCCTTTCTTTATTTAATTTCTATTTATAGCATTTTCATTTTTATTGACAATAAAATATTAGATATAATATAATATCAGAGAATTATGAGAAAAATACTAAGTTGTTTTATTTGGTTATTATTATCAGTAATCGTATTATTGATGACATTGTCATTGACAATATATTATTTTTCGTAATCTGAATATCTATGAATATATTCGTGACGTCTTTTCGACGAATTTTAATATGCATATGACATGATGGTATTTTTTGTGACATTTTTCTATTTTATTTAGTTACTTATTATTGTTGTTGTTGTTGTTGTTGTTGTTGTTAGCTATTATTAGTTATTTTGTTTAGTTAGTTTATTTATTTACGGCCAATTTTAGTTTTATTTGAAAATATAACATTTCTTTCGGTTTATTGTACTTAACTTGACATTTACTGTTTGCAAATTTATTGTTTACAGATAGTTTTACATATTTTTGAAACAAAGAATGATAGAAAAATATAAGCAAATAATACCACGACCGGAATCTGAAGATCTACTCTTTCCAGAGCACTTAACTTTGACATTGAATTGAATCGATCGATATTTGCTATGTAGTTTAAACACGTAAGACACATTGTATACATTAGACGTTGTGAATAGCCATTAAATACAGTTGATGCATCAACGAAATTTTAACACTGGTCCTAAAGTAGAATAATTTTCTTAGCGCAAAACAATAATTGCTACACAATGTTGTAGTTCGTCGAACAATTTGTTAAAATGTCAAAGGGTGAAGTTTCATTACTTTAAAGATGCTGCTTTAACGTGTCAAATATTACGACTACAGATAATAAGAATAATAATACAAAGATGACGTAAAAATTAAATGACAAAAATAGTGTACAAGTTGATCGTAGGATATTATTACATTAAATATTAAGATATATTAAATTTTAAAATACTTCTGTAATGTTAAACTTCGTAATACTTTGGTAGTGTTAGACCACTTGTCGGATAACATTATGTGTATCTAGGCTGGTTTTATACGTTCAATACCTTGTCATAAATACAAGAATAGCATAAAATTTCTGAAAAATGGAAATCATTTCAAAATCTAGCGAGTTCTTGAGTTCTCTGTAGTTCTCGCTAATATAGTTACGTCTATAGATATTAAGATAATCTAATCGAAAAATGAATATTTCATATGATTGTTCTACATTTTCTGCCATAAACTTACAATATATGCGACTGCCACTAAAGATTTCATCATTGTGTAATTCATATCCTTCTTAGCGCATTCATAATACAATCTTTGCTAGATTAAACTTAAACTTATTCAGAGTTCTAGAGAAAAGATGACGTAACTAAAATAACTAAAATTTCCAATTATTCCATGTTGTAATTAAACTGTTTATTTTATTCAAATATGATTTCCAACTAGTCTTATTAAATCCAGTAAACTCGATGTTGCAAAGTTGCATAATTGCGTCACTTCGTTTCTACACTAAAAACAATTCACCTTGGTTCATGGTCGTCATTTAAACATGGACAATATGGCAGCTTAATATCGATTATCAATAATCAAGAAGTCAACAGTAACGTAAAGTAGTCTTTCAGCGGGTTCAGTAGCGCTCGGCATGTTCAACAATAAGGGTGTTTCAACATCAAAATCCTATGAACTCCATTCTGGGACTTTTGTACGTATAAGATAATTGTTCAAATAAATATGAATAAATTGTGAAAAAAACGTTGCACAATAACGAATATTCTAAATGACAGGACAATATAAATTAGGAAACGTTTGTTTTTTCAATTTTATGCATAAGAATATTATATATATATATATATATATATATATATAATGTTTCATATGATACAAGATTTTGTTTCTTACAACGATCTAAATCAAGCAATTCTTATTGCTGAAACTTTCTGCATAAGAATATATGTCCCGTATTAATTTTAATAATAATTGTAATAATAATACTTCAATGATAAAGGTTGTATTATCAAACAATTCGAAACATTTTTGCCAACGTAATGGAGGAAGCTACCGTAAATTATTAATGAAAGTAAACAAATTTCTTCTTGTCAATGTTACGGTTATAGGATTCGTATTACGACCGACATTTCTGACAAATAGAACTTTACTTATAATATAATTATAATTATAATAAATATAATGTAATAATAATTATAATAATTGTGATTATAATTATAGTAGCAATAAATAATGAATAATAGAACTATATAATAATAAATATTCTTTGAGCAGACAAAATTTACAATTGTTTCATGAATTTAACGCAACGCGACGCGGAAAAAGGTCTAAATCAATTCTATTAGTTTTTACTCGACGGTGACACGCGACTTATTTGATGAGAACAGTAACGATATTAACCATATTATTATTCTTCAGCAGACTATATTTGTGACGTCATTTATGTTGACATCGTTTTCTTAATTATAACGATAAAGAAGGTTCCTTTAAAAGATTTCTTACCGTTTTTCAATCCACTTACTTACTATGGACGATAACTGAAAGTTGTTCCTTATTTAACTGAAGTTAATAGATTTTCGATTCTCATGGCTCACGAAATTAGCCAATTCAATATGATACGATTGCAGGGCAGTTGAAACGTTTTTAATTAACACCATTAACCTTTTTGATGGCAGCGATGCATTTTCTGCCGATTTAAAGTTAATTCTGTCTTAACTGTTTAACAATAGCTAAATTATCGAATATCCGGAACCACTGACTTTGGTAACGCTAAAAAGACACGAATATGCTGATGAACTGTTTCCACTTGTCTCGATATGGTCAACGATTTAAGATTTGCAAACTATGGGCAGCGTGTGCCGCTTTGGTAAGCCTCCAATGGACTCACAAAACTCACATGTTCTACATAACCTTTCAGTCTTTATCAAAAAGAAAGATATCAGATCCAAAATGAAACATTTTCACTGAGAGTTTGTGCGATTTATAATATATACATAAAGTGAGTCATAGATGTATTTGCACCCTTGCAATTACAATTTCATTTGATGTTTAAAGTTTATATCATAACAAATTGCTGTTTCTCAATAAACGATATATCGATCAAAAGCTTAATTATTGACATATATATTCCCATTGATAAATAATGCAGAGTGTTTATTGTTAAAAAGAAAAATATTAGTTATCTAAATTCAATAATTATAAGAATACGAATACATCTGTGACTCACTGCACATGTAAAATTCGAGAAATATGAAGATAAATAGAAAACTAGCAATATAAATACGTTTTACAAAAGAATAATTAAATTAGTCGCGCAAACGAGAGAAACATATCGAAGACTAAAGACATTGTGGATTACTACATACAGAACAAATTTGTTCGTACGTTTGTTCGCTATACAAAATAACACATTTTCCATATGAATATTCGGGAGGCATGAGATTTTTACACAAGCTGGTCTGTATTACGCGATTTAAGGGCGCCTGCGCTCTGAATTCCGATTCGTATAAAGCGAAACAGGGGAGCTTGACCCTTGGTCATTGGCGAGAATACAGACAGTCTGGTCCGCAGCCTTTACAGTGCTAGCATGCTCTTTGCGCAACAGTTCACCTCTTTGCCATGTCTTGCCAAGTATAAAAAGTATGTACGAGCCCAAAATTCACTAGAAACTTTCGTTTTATCCGTTATCGTTAGAAAGATTTCTAGTATCACGTCTATTGACAATCGTATAAGTTGCACATACCTTAATACTCAGATAGGAGGAGACACTTTCACTTATTTCGAATCAATTGCATTTGCGTACAGAACTATATTTTCCTCGTTTATAAGGTGGATAAGTGAGGCTGTTCCCAAAAAGAATATGTATAAGTGGAAAAAATAAAGCATAATTTACATGGAAGATATTATTATAAATTTACAAACTTTTGCGGCTACGTACAATAAGATATTTTATTATTTAAAATAAAAAGTTCCAAATCGTAGAAGTTTCCCCAAATTAAATACGTTTGTATTTGTTACTTATCCTTCAAGCTCCTCATTTGGTCATATTCGAATACAGTGGCAAAGTAAGAAAGTAACTTACCTTCTCTTCAAGAGTGTTCTTTTGCTTCATTTCACGCATTAACGAGATTATAATCAACATTAATTAACAACGTAAGGATCATTTTCATTTCTAATCGTTAGTGTATGTATACGTTCTAGAATCAAGAGTTAGTATGTAACTACGTGCTACGCTGTACGCAATCCAATAAACGATGTGAGAAATGTATTTGATGAATCGCGATTGTCATTGCACTTCAATGGGAACACGCGTGTCACAGAAGATAACATCCGCATCGTACTCACAACTGTGTCACATACTTCGATATAGAACTACTAGTAAAAAATATCGGTGTTTCGCGGCCTCTCGCTATTCCATAACTCTTTCAATAATGTTCGCATCGAAATATAAATTTCAAATTTCGCGTAATTAAATAATCGAAACACAACACTGTGAAACAGTGAAACATTAAAAAAGGACAAATAAAGAAATATTATATAGAGTATGTGCGTACAATCAGCAAGTACATATATATATACATACACTCTTATCTTTCAATGTCAACATTATTTCCTTATTAATATTTAAGTACAATGTCTCATTAGGCTATGTACTTATACGGCCGTATCTCGTGACCAATTGTAATTATTACTTATAAAGAAATTATTTTTTTTTTTATAGGTCACGCGCGCCAAGCAAGGCGATGGACCGATACGAACGACTGGCGCGTCTCGGGGAGGGTAGCTACGGTGTAGTCTTCCAGTGTAGAGATCGGCAAACTGGAAACTTGGTAGCTGTTAAAAAGTTCCAACAAACTGAGGATGATCCTCTTATACGCAAAATCGCGCTACGTGAAATAAGGCTCCTTAAGGTCAGTCGTTATGCTTGAAAATACAGCAATGTGTAAAATTCTTAGGCCACCTATACGAGATATAATCACTATCGTTTGACTTATCGTTACTGCAAGACCTATTGTCAAATCATACCACGTAAGTCAGATGGTGGCGATATAGAAGAACAAGCATGATCGTTTCAAATATATTCCTGTATAATCGTAATCTTTATCATAAATATTATCGCCATCCGAAAAATTTAGATATTTTGTTTATCAATCTGATACGTATATACTGTGTTTGAGATGATAAAATGACTTAAATTGAAAGAAGACGGAGATCGTATAATATTACAGAGTAGAACAGCAGTTTCAATATTTAACAAGTTGAAAAGAGATTTCCTTCCTATGTTTATAGTATGTATACGAAAAAGAAAGGGTGGAGAAGAAAGGAACTGTTAGAAATCACAAGGCTAGGATCAGACTATCTGAAAATAAGTCTCGTGTCTTTCTTTACTTCTCTCTTCTTCCAACATGGTTCCAGCGCTTTACCTATATACATATGTATAAACATAACTTCAAGTGAACGACCCCTTACAAGCCGAAGGTACTAAAGCTCGCAGTGGCTAGTCTTGAATTAAGAAAGCTTCGTTCAAAAAATGTGGAGAAATTCTCGAAAGTATTATTAGCCTTAATTAGAATATAGATGTTTGACATTTCTTTTAAGTTTTTTTTAAGAATATCGATCAGCTCGTGGAAGAAAAATTCGTGATCTTGCACAGCAACGTAGCAATATAAATTCACCGTCGACGTCGACTGCAAGAAGTGGCCAACGGTCAATACCGTGGCGGTCAATATCTTAGCGTGTTCTGTTCTCGATGACCTAGCCTTATCGAAATAATCAGAGAGTTCTCTTCCAAACATATGCGCATTCAAACGAGCGTCCACTCTGTTCTGACATTTCGCCTCAAGGATATCTTCTTTCGTCCGTAAAGCAAATACGGGGCGTGATGTTAATGATTTACTTTCCACACGACTTTTGATCGCAAACGCTGTCCGCAATAACAAACCAAAGCGACAAATTTGCTGATTTCGATAATTTTTTAATATATTCAAGATCTATATAAACTACCAAAAAAAAAAAGAAGAAAAAAAAAGATAAGAATATTAACGCCAATACTAACGTATACGCTAGGAACGCACAATTATTGGTAATATTTATTGTGCATGGTGCCTACACTGCCAACAATTTTTTGCGAATATCTCGGAAGCTAAATTGCTCTCTTGAGCGAGAGTTACAAAGTTGATGTGATGAAAGAAAGCTTATATATTTATAAGAAGGTAAATATTTACGAAACTGATATCATCATAGACTCACATGATCTTCTAATATGTGTTTGAAATCAAAATTTTAAGCAACTTCTTTCATTGCATATTACCGTCAGACTCTTCTAATTTTCGAGATATTTGCAGAAAATTGAAAAAAAAAAAAAAAACTGTCAGTACTACAATGAATTCAGTCCTACAAAATGTGTCTATGATACAGCCCTAAGCAAGGCCGACACGCTCGTCGCTTGCTCAATCTGTTTATATCCATCATCCATTGATCTGTTTATTTTTATTCCATACTTTACAAATCTGAATAATCATTCACAGTTACATGTGATGCGATACTGTAAGACATTTTTTCGAAAATCTGTTCTGACGACAAAACGATTTTGTCAATCGAATATAGAGTATCGAAAAATAATTAATTATATTCTTCATATTACGATATAAGAAGATATTCGCAACGGTAATTAATTAAATTTACAGCGCGCTAGGAGGCGGCCATCGACCAATGCTAACGCATACATTGTGCTACGGTCGCATTTGTATAGACAGAATTCACTGTAGTGGTACCGATTGTTTCTTGCAAATGTCTCGGAAACTAGCAACGGTTAACTAGTACGGAGCAACGGTTAAAAACTCATCGAAATAAAAAATGGCGGCAGGTTTCTAAATAATTATGTACCTAAATATAATATAGGTATAGTGCAGAATAGATGAATGTTATCAATGTTGTAAGAAAACGTGAAACTCAAATGTCTGGAACAGTCGCCGGTCCTTCGTTGTCTTTGGCGAAACTTTTCAAGACGAGAAGGCGAACACTTGAGGATAACATAAATGAAGCCCTCTCCCTTCCTGCATCGGTTTCATGATCCCGACATTTAGGATTATTCTCATTCATTCTTTATACAATCGTCAATACGGACGAACGTCAAAGAATATTCTACGCGACTTTTGTCATTTCGAATCAACGTAACGCTTGAGTAACGATCTTATACTTAACTCGTGTAGTCTATACTATATATATAGTAAAGTATAGTAGTAAAGTATATATAGTAAAAAATTTTCATTATAAATATTACTGTAATTCATAATGTATCAATCTTAAACTTTCTTTTATGTACTACGGCTTTCATACTGTTCTACCAAGAAAAGTTGAACTGTTGTTTGTTTAATCCTTTCCCAAATTTATTGTATTACATGCAGTATATTTAAAAAAACGTTCTAGAATCTGAAACATCCGAATTTGGTCAATCTTCTGGAGGTCTTCAGACGGAAACGGAAATTGCACCTAGTCTTCGAATACTGCGAGTACACGCTACTGAACGAGATGGAGAGATATCCGAGCGGGTGTCCAGAAATCACCACGAAGCAGCTTACATGGCAAATTCTTCAGGGCATCGCGTATTGTCATCGACTAGGTTGCGTTCACAGGGATGTAAAACCGGAAAATATTTTAATTACAGCCGATGGCGTGGTGAAATTGTGCGATTTTGGTTTCGCACGAATGCTAAGTCCTGGTGAAAATTACACAGAATACGTCGCAACTAGATGGTACAGAGCGCCTGAACTGCTGGTAATTTTTTTTTTTTTTTTTTTTTTTTTTTAACATAATATAATCATTTCTTTCCATTAATTTTTTAAGATTCCATTCTATACGCACTTGTTATTAATAATTCATTATCTCTAACCGTTGAAATATTGTGCGTGACGTTAACGATAAATTGGTTAAAACAAAAAATAAAATTAATATAGATATTAATCCAGCATACTAATAAAAAAAAATTATATACTTTTTTGATTCGTTTAAATAATGTACTTTATTAATTAATTCACTAATGATATTTATTCGTATTCTGCTTGGATCTTTTTCGTACTTTTAGATTTTATTGACTTGTATTATAATAATTAAATTGTTTTTAATAACTAAGAGAACGTGTTCTTCAACAGGTAGGAGATACTCAATACGGTACACCAGTCGATGTGTGGGCAATTGGTTGTGTTTTCGCAGAATTAATACGTGGAGAAGCGTTATGGCCAGGAAAATCAGACGTGGATCAATTGTATTTAATTCGAAGGACTATTGGTGACTTATTACCGAGACACATAGCTATTTTTCAGCAAAATGAATTTTTCGCTGGTATCACTTTACCGACTCCTCAAACCCTCACGCCCCTCGAAACTGCTCTACCTAATAGAGGCAATACAATTCTACAGGTGAATTTTTACATTGCCTTCTTCATCTTAAATAAGCGGTTTAAATAAAAAATTTTTAGTAAATTGATCATAGGAAGATTTAATTGATTCCATTCGTTTCATCTAACAGCTTGACTTTCTCAAGAAATGTTTGAACAAAGATCCTGACGAAAGATGGTCTTGTGAACAACTTCTACAACATTCTTATTTTGAGAATTTTCATTTTAAAATGCCCGAAGTTGAGATGGAGGAATTCGATAAGCTTAAAAAGTATCGAGATCGATCACGAGTATGTACAGTTTTATAATAACAAGAATACAATGAATAACGAACCAGACAGAAAAGATACATGACATTTTTCTTACTGCAAAATTTCTATCGAATACTAAAATATACAACAAGATAATGTATTGCATACAAAATAAGTAACAAAAATACCCTTACCTATCGTATATCTATCGTATTTTAGAATAGTAATTACAGTCAAATGGTATTACCCCAACTTCCCAAGCCTGGTGCTTCAGTACATAGTCAAAATGAAAATCGGCCGAGAAGCTCCTCCATGCATCATCAGCAGCAGGACTTCGATCATCTGCCTATGATTAAAGGCTGTAATTAAGCTCCTCTGTGATTGTAATATACTTATATACATATATATATATATTTATTTGTCTATTTATTTAAACTTTATAGATTTTCATTATATCAATTAACGATTGTTAATAAATTTTATTTTTGTTTTGCACATTTGTGTTTATAACTTCTGAAAAGATTTTGTTTAACTAGTATGATTTCCATATCATATATATATATATATATATATATATATATATATACATATATATATATATATATATATACATACATACATATATATATTTACTTATTTATTGTATCTATATTATATATACATCTTAAAATAAAATTTTGTATAAAATGGTATTATTGTATGCTATTATGTGTATATATATATGTGCATATATATATTTATAAGGTACATATATATTAATAGAGTGTTCTTCTTGAAAGTTAATTACAAAGTATAGCCTTTCACATAAGTTCATCTTTTCTTAATTTTATTAATCATTATCATCCTATTTCTTATGCTAACTAAATAAATATTATTACTTCATTAAAGTAACATTTAACACTACATACTTTACATACTAACAACATTTATTACATATTATACAAGTATATTATCTCTAATTATGTACTATCTTTCTTCATAATCCGCTGATAGACTGTTACAAAGGGATGTGGACGTCGATCTTCTTCTGGTATTCTACATTGTATTTTATACCACAAAACATGAAGACCAATAAAGGCAATATTAACCATCCAAAACTCATACTTCATTTTTATATAATCTTTCTGTTCACGTTTATGCAAAACAGAAAATATTCAGCTATATTTCTTATATGTATACCAAACGTGATTTATATTATCTTCCTGAAAAACTTATATATATATATATATATATATATATATATATATATATATAAAAGATATCTTTTGCAAATAAGATATATTTCATAGTCACTTATAAAATTGTTTATCAATGTGTAATTAATTAATCGATGTATTTTAATACTTACAGATTACAATCACGATAATCTATCGCGCTATAATCGTATACTTGGTCGTACTTGAATATAATACATAACCTAAATGTATTAAATGTACTTAAAATTGTTTGGCTAATCAATTTTATATGCTCTGTCAAAACTTTCCATGAACTTCGTTTCGTAGTAATTTGATAATTGTCACTTATCAATTATTAATTATAACACTCTGTAACTGAAAAGTTATGCAGTTAAAATAATAAAGAATAGTGTAACTCTCGAATGTCACTAGTCAACGGCCGATAGTTGCAACCGCAGCAATCAAGTTTAATTTACATTTACTGCCCTGTCTCGTTGGACAGATTATAGAGTACAGGGGAATTTAACGCGCCATCTCCGATGCAAAAGCGAAGCCAAAGCATCGTTCCACGTCCTCCAATTCTTCCACTTCTTACAAAGAGAACAAAAATTAATTAACTACATAACTATGTATACAGTTAGAAATAGAAAACAGGTTAAACTTTATTTTAATGAAAATTAAATTATTGGCTTTTTTTTGCTATTTAATAATTTTCAATGCGTAAAATTTGAAAATGCAAGTCATAGTTGTAGAAATCCAGCGGTTCAGAAGTTACGCATAATGTAAATGAACCTTGTCAAAAATTGACATATTAACGTAGCCTGTCACATACGTACACTTGTTACAGTCAGCGACTCCACTCATTGGACAAATCTTGGATAGAAAGCAACGTGACGACAAAGTAAACTGTTAAATACGTTAAAAATGCTCAACTTTATATACGCATAACTTTTGAATCGCTGGATTCCTAAAGTTAAAAATTGCATTTTCGGATTCTACGCATTGAAAACTACTAAATAACAATAGTTTTATTCCAATTAAGTCGAAGTTCAGCCAGAAAATATTTTGTAAGCGGATATTTTAGATGGTTTTAGGGTAACATAAATCACACACACACGCACACACGCGCGCGCGCGTATATATATTTCAGCAAAAAGCGGGAAATCGTTGCGATAACATTTAATATTTTTTAGACTTTAGATTGATTAGATGAAAGTAATAGTGTTATATGAAAGCTTAATGTTTATTTTATATTTTTATTTATTGTTAATTTTATGATATTATCAATATTTCGAATCTGAAAAAAGATATTTTCCGTAAGATACAATGTATATAAATGTAATATAAGCATCTGTAATTATGCCTGATGAAAAATTAATAAATGCGGTACAAAGTACCTTTTCGTTATACGGACTTGTACTTTCAAGGTATATAAATTTTTAATGTATTACATATAATATTATGTAAGTATACCAAATCCTAATTCTATTTCTTAATTTTTACGAATAAAATTTTTTTGTTGTCTAGGAAACTTAGCGTATCACTTGCTAAGGAACTTTTAAATGTAGAAGAAAATGAACGTGAAATGTGGCTGATGCAAGTAATAGAGCAAGTTTTAGCTCAAAATTTAAGCGATACACAGATAACAGTTGAAAATTTGAAGATAGCAATAGAGGAATGTATAAAACCAAATGCGTTAAAGGATACAGAAACAGTACTGAATGTTATAGATGTATTTGATATACCTAGAATCAAATATGAGTTGTCTGAGAACAAATTTGTTTTGGAAACTGTAACACCAAATTTGGTTGCCGAAGCACAATATAAATCCATACTTTTTAAAGATAGATTTGAGTTGCTTTGGTACAGAACTATGAGACATGAATTATTTACTCCTCCGATGCCTGGTGAAAGAAAAAATGATTGGATTGAATTAGTACCAATTGAACATCTGTTGAGTGGAAGTAAAGAAGGAAATGTTTATGTTATGGGTCTTCTCTCTCAATTAGTAGAGGGTCAATATTATTTGGAAGACACAGGAGGTACAATAAAAGTTGATTTACAAAAAGCAATATCCTTTTGAAGCTTCAGATTTATGCAATCATTTATGTAAACATAAATATTTATAAATGTTTCAGTATGCTAAATCAATTATCTGTTAATCGCACTTTCCTTAATATTTCCATACAGATTTCAGGATGGTTTGATCATGGAATGCTCTATAGTAATAGCTAATGGAGATTTCAAGGACGGTATTTTACATGTGAAAAATTTAGGTTTTCCACCGGCGGAATCATCTGGTAATGCACGCGTAGATTTCGGCAATGCTAATACATTTGGTGGTTTGAGCAAGTTTTCATTGAAACTTTCTGAAAAACTAAAAACTTACGAAGAAAGTAATAAAGATGGAATGATTGTTTTTGTATCCGAAATGTGGTTGGATGATAAAACTGTTTTACGCAAGTTTAAAATTATGTTGGAAGGATATTCTGAATATCCACCTATAGCTTTTGTATTATGTGGACATTTTTTAAGTTTTCCTGCAAAACCGTCAAGCAGGCAAAAATTAATAGAGGGATTAAAAAATCTTGCTGACGTAATAATACAATATCCAGATATAAACCAAACTTCCAAATTTATTTTTGTACCTGCAACAGATGATATTGGATCACCAAAAATTTTGCCGAAATTGCCACTGCCCAAAAATCTTACAGAAGATTTTAGAAAAAATATACCTGGAGCAATATTTGCTACTAATCCATGTAGAATTCAGTATTGTACGAAAGAAATTGTGGTACTAAGGGGAGATATTTTAACGAAAATGTGTAGGAATACTCTTTACTTTCCATTTCAAGGCAATATCCACGATCATGTAAGCTTTTTTATGTTACTGATTGTTTATGTACGTTGTATAAAAATGTGTAACTTCATTTTTGATAAATGTTTCAGTATGCAAAATCAATTATCTCTCAATCTCATTTGACTCCTTTAAGTCTTCCAATGTTACCTATATATTGGAAATACAACCATGCATTACAAATATATCCTACTCCAGATCTCATTGTAACTGCAGACGGATTTGAAGCATATGAAACTACCTATTCTAATTGTCATATAATCAATCCAGGATCATTTTCAAAAAACGACCATTCCTTCAAAGTATACGTCCCAGCGTTAAATTTAGTTGAACATTGTGCTATTCCCAAAGATATGGATGGTGTTTAACAACAAATTATTATTGACGTTTGAAAATAAATAAAGTATTAACAAGTAGAATATTTTTGTAAATTCAATAATAATAGTAATTTATTGTTTACCTTCTACCCCTCTATGAACAATTGCATGCCAATTTTATACAGTATATATTTTCACATCACAGCTCTCATAAGTCAAGTTTGGTTATTGAAAATAATTTAATTTTTATTAAATAATTTAATTATAATTAAAAATAATTTTATTTTATTTTATTCGTCGAGAATACTGGATAACTTCTTGGTCCATGTTGTTTAGCAATGCAACGAAATAATATTGAAGAATAACTTAGTGACTCTTATGATCGAATATGTTTAATATTATCAACATAATACACCTCAGGCAAATTTAACACTCTCCTCACTTCTCTTCAAACTTGTATATCAGACTTTCTATCTGGGACACAGGAAATACGCGTTTATTTAATTATTTTTCTTACCGATTTATATAAATAGATACATACAATATTAAACACATGTGTTTCTACCTTTTCGTAATGTACATAACAATATTACAGGTACAAACTGGGCCGCGGCATATCTCAATTCACTGCGCTGGAAGCATAAGTCAATTACTGGCCGTTTAATTAAACATTATAAGGATCATAACTTTGTAAAACAACGTATAACATATGAGATGCGATAATAAAACGCGATGGTATGATCTGCAAATATTACAATTTCGTATTAATAACGAGCTGAACTGCTATCAACAATACCAGCTGTACAGAAGTTAAAGGGAACATACGTAAGTTATGTAAATATAATAATTAAGACACAATTTTTGTTTAGCAAATTTTACGATATATATATGTATATATATATATATGTATATATATGTATATATATGTATATCGTATGTACATGTGTATGTATATATATACATATACATGTGTANTGTGTGTGTGTGTGTGTGTGTGTGTGTGTGTGTGTGTGTGTGTGTGTGTGTGTGTGTGTGTGTGTGTGTGTGTAGAAACATTAACTTTTATTATTTGAATCGATTCTTTTCTCTGGCAAAAACTTCCACTCTTATCCTACGCACGCACGCACACACACGTTTTCCCGTTCTCTCTGTACATTATATAATTTTAGCAATCGTATACGGATTACGAATGCTGCAAAAATCTGCGTTTAGTGCTGCAAATATTTGAAGCTAAGTATCGTATCGATATAACGTACTTTCAATCGAATGGCAAGCGAATGTTAAACCTTTACATTACATGTAAAACGTTCGATTAAGGTATGAGCATTAGTGTTAGAAAAAACAAAGGTTAATAGTTAATATGTATAATTATGAACCCTCAGGACTACGCTCACATACTTATCGAAATATATTACATTGCCGCTATATAAAAAAAGAAGAACACGCTTATATCTATTGCACGTCCTTAAATTTTTATATACTCCGATGTCAGCATCTCCTACACACTCTCAACTATATCATAATACAGAATAATACATAATAGTTTATATATCAGTGCATTCTTCGTGTAACTATGTACAGATGCATAAGTTCAACTAGGAGATTTACAATTTCAGTCGACGGACGGTGTAACGGCCCTTCAGACTCCATGTCTCACGAACTCTCTTTCTTCGCGTGCAACTCTCCTAAAAAATCAATAGTTAAGTCAAATATGTACATACATCGTTTCAAATTTGAATAACATATTGGTTGCTTTGTAAAGTTTTATCTAATTTTGATTGTCTCTTCATTCAAAATCTTTGTTTAATCGTTTTTTAATTAGATATGTATTATTTTGTTTTTAGTACCATTAATACATTTCTTTAATTATTTGGAACAATAAAAAAATTTGTTATTAATTGAAACACGAACTTTTTAAAACTGACAATGAATGCTTTGGTTATAACTGATACATACATATATTGTGTACCTACTTTCTCTTTGATATCTACGGCAAGCTTGATTCCTTTCTTCCGCGTCGAAGTACCATAAAGTGATTGCATATCTGGTTTTGTAAGCTGGCTGAACCTCGTGCGGATTTCTCCTATCAGACCAGAAGAACAATATTCTGTCGAAGAGAGGTTCAATATCCGCCACTTGATCACGCCAGCCTTCTGGGAATATCCTCAAGAGGCCGCCGTTTTCCTGTTGATGCAGAAATAATACAATTTATTATTATATAGTATTATAAGATGAGAGATAATGAGAAGATTGAAATAGAAATTTACAATAAATTTGTCGAGATTATTATATATGTGTATCTAAAGAATTATTCATTTATTAGATTATAGCGTGTCTAAACAATTGTCTGAAAAATATTTATAAATCCTTACAAGGTGATAGAGCTTATTTCGATTATTTAGAATAATTAAATTTAAACTTATTATTTATTTCGATGATTTTTTTTTTAATATGTATGTCGTCGGGAAGGAGGGGAGATGATTCCGAACAATTTTTTCCTATATGTGTAACTGTACGCCCTAGTTTCCGAGATATTCGTAAAAAGGTGTCATTATTAGCACATTGGATCCTGTGCTTATGTACCTGAGACTCATTATTTAAATCTTATCATAGATCTGGCTGTAGGTAGCGTAAAAGATTTGACTCTGTTCACCTTTGAATCTCTTAAATCATTTTGTCCCTATATTAAATGTATTACTATTTTACGCAAACATTGCCGGTCTCCTCACTGCGGCCGGATTGAGAAAAATAACCCAAAACTAAACCTAATACATTGATGATATTTGTGTTTAATTGAGTTATAGCAGACTGAGTTCGACGATAAACAAAAGACAAGAGTTAAGTTTGACTTAGGGGCATTGTATTCGGCCACCGCGAGGTGGCTGGCAACTAATACTAACGCATACGCTGTTGCGTACGTATATTTATAGGCAGAATTCGCTGTAGTGATATCGACAGTTTTTTCTTTTTTTTCGATTTTTTTCGAATATCTCGGAAAGTGGGATCGAGCGGCTGCTACATGTATAGAAAAGAAAGTATCAGGACCTCGACAATATAATTCAAAAATCATCAAAATCGGCGATGAGGGTAAACTTCAACTAAATCAATTACTCCTATTTTTTTTCTTTTTTTTTTTTTTTTTGACTGATTACAATACGAATTTTCTTAAAAGTTAGCTACTTCAATAAAGAGAACTTCTGGGGGTTTTTTTTTTAAGTTCGTTAACTTTTTAATTCTTTCATTAAGGCAAAGTTTGAACGCATTTAGAGATACAAAAGTTCCAGGCTCGAAGCTTGTACGGAAAGAGGTCAATATAAACATGAGGATTTTACACAAATTCATCGAGCTTCTCTTTTAATGATGCCCTTGCTCGAAAGGTAACAGGGAACAAGCACACGTTGTGAGATGAGACATTCTATAGAAACGGTGCTTTTATATTTTTCAAGACAGCATGTGTTTGACAGCCCCTATTTTCCGTGTAGGTCAACGTAAACATTGCTCAATACGGGATTCTCGTGCATGTGCGAGACGGAAGCGTTACATGGGACAAATCACGTAGGCCCTGGATGCCCTTCGTGCTCTATTCAACTCTATCGCCTACCCTTTCTCAGAGTGTCCTCACTTTTAAAATTCAAACACGCATGGTCGCGCGTGCAGGGTGAAGCAATAAGGAAAGTACATGTGATAACGAGTGCCCAGTCATCATGCTGCTATTGTTATAATTTATTGTAAATTATTATACAGGATTCCGATTATTATATGATCATTACAATTTATTATAATACAAGAATAGAAATATATGCATACATTAATATAAACAAATCGTTATTTTTTGTACAATTTGTAATTTGTTACCTTTTTACAACCGCTTCTGATTTGGACTTAACGAATTTAACTCTCTCACAAGTGTATCATTCAAATATACTAATTTACAATATTCTGTATATATTGTACATATATTAACATGCGTAATATTGTTATTGATATTTATTTCTTGTAACAAAAAGTTGGAAGTATGTACATATCTCTTATATGCAATACCAAAAGTGCAATGAATCGACGATAAAAAAGACTGCTAATTATTTTCTATAGCGTTTAGTTTGTGTTGTGTTATCACACCATCGAAAGGTTAAACGAAACAGAACATTTACTCGAACGTGATGGGGTTAAATAGCCTATAGAGAAAATCATTAAATTTTTTCACTCAAATAATGTGAATTTTCAGTTAAGCGAATTCAACTAGAGTTTAGTCAATCAGACATCTATTCTATGGTAGGTACGATACCGTTGCATTTCTTGAATATATATATACATCTGTAAAACTTCTATTTTATGAAATGTGAATAAATTATAATAGAAATTTGTATTTTGAATTGACTTTGTAAAGTTGTGATTTTCCATCTACTTACTATTTGTAACCAAACGAAAATAGACGTTTTCGAAAGGCTACGTATTTCACAAAATCATTGAAGTAAAGGAAAATCTCGTGAAACATCGCTCAAAGGGGCGACCCTGAAATCTATACCTCACAGGAAATTAGTAATTAGTAGAAGGCACACGTGATTATTGTAATGGCTACTTTGGAATATAAAATTGTTCATGCATTATTTTAAGATTAAAAGAGACAAGAATAGAACAAAAATTTAAAATCTTAGATAAAAATCATTTAGCGATGTAACATAAAATTATGTTTGAAAATTACAGATTTTTACAAAATTACAGATGAGTTATAAAAGAAGATGGAGAAACTTGATAGAACTTTCAATATATCTTATATGTATTTAATTATATTTTTATTAGAAATATATTATGAACATTAAGAAATTGGTACAATCAAGAGCAAATAACTATTTTATCTCTTGAAGCCATAGTATAATGATAAAATATGACTAAATATGTGTATCGGTACTAATGTTTTCATTTAAATGATATAAATTTCTTCGCATATTTATTCGTGGCGTGTACGTAGATCTTACCTTGATATCCCAATCTCGATTAAGATAGTATATAGCTGTGATACATCTTCCATCTCGATTGGGGTTATCCACATGTTTCACGTAATGCGAACCGTGACCAGGATAACAAGCCACCATCGCCTGAAAAATAATGCATCGCATCATCTTAATCGAAAGAACGAAACAGTTCTTGCAAACTGGCTTATATGTATTCGCAAACTGACCAATCGTTAGGAATGTAGATCTGAGTGTGCCGTGAAATTTGTAATAACAGCTCGTTGATTTTTTAAACAGAAAGAGATAGGTCATTCATATATTGACAATCGTTTTAACTTGAACACAAAACAAATTCAATCAACTACTTATAAACCGGGTTTTTTTTCTTTTTTTTTTTTTTTTTTTTTTTTAAATTAAAAACGACAAAAGATAAGTGATCTGAGAGATGTAATAAGACAAATGTCAGATATCGTAATTAATAATCTTACATTATCAGAAGTTAAATGGGCGCGTAACATATTTATGAAAAACCAGTATATATAAAGTATCTGTTTCAACCGCATTATAAGCGTGTGTATTTTCTCAAAGTTCTTGCATCATTGTTGATTTTAAATCATTTTATAAAAAATTAATTTATCAGATTTTTATTACAGATCGTAGATCGTAATAGGTAGCGCGGTGCACCTCGTATAGGTAGTGAAACGCATAGTTGAATTATTTTACGAAATTTTTATTTATTTTTTAAATATAAGAATAACAACAATTATTAATTACAATTGAATTATCAATTCAAGCGTAATCAATATTAAAAGTCTAGAATTGAAACTTCTAACGCAATTTTCTAATCACTTCGCCATTTTGTTTTAGTCCTACATATGTATATTCAGAATATTATTCAATTAGTAATCGATAAAATTGAAAAATGATATGATTTTGTTTATGTTTTTATATTGCGTGCCAAGTTATATGTATACACATAACCATCGGAACGTATTTTTATATTATACTTGAAGAATTTTAATCAATCGATTAAATGGGCATCAGTGATAACGGCCTGGAAATATCATCGAAGTGAAATTACAATACTATAATATCTCTAATCAGCTTTAATACTTACTTTTCGCGAAAATAATGTATGTTTCAGTTGGATTTTTTATTAGCGGAAACTTAAAAACCATTTTCCGACAGTATATATCGATTCTTTGACAATTGTATTTTACGGAAATTCGATTACTCGTTAAAAATGTTTTTCATGACTTCTAAAATTATTACATATTATACTTCTCAATGTATATTGATTATTTTTTATTTATTATTGTTATGATTTGTTATATAATAAGAAATATTATTAAGTTAATAACGCACATATCGCCAAATTTTATTATCTAATCAAATATAGTTCAATAAATTAGTGTAAAGTTATAAAAATTAATTAATACAGAACGATCATCAACGATAGTTAATTATTATTACATACGTTGAGTTTAAAACATTTAAACGATGATTGTATTTGCTTCTCTTTTCCAAAAATACAACTATGTATATAACCTAAAATTTATGCACGTGTATGCACCTGAACGAATAGTACGTAGAATGCTATTATATGCAGCAAGCCATAGCGAATGAAACCTTAAGCTGGTTTTCAGCTTCTCGCGAGGTGCAACACGTAATGGAAGGCAACAGTATCTATTCTATTCCAATTCCTTTGTTTTCAATGACAGAGTTACGTGAGGTTACAACGACACGTCATTTTCAACACTTATACGTCACGTTGTCACTTCGTTCTTTATATTAGTAAAAGTTTTTAAATAAGTAGAAATTTCTGGTAAATCCTACAGTCCTTTTCGCGCCAGCTTTGATTTATTTATCAGTTTTCAAATTATTTTTGTATTATATTTTGGTTTCGTGACAAATTCTGGAAACGAGTGTTGATAATATGTATGTGGGGTATATGTATCTACCAAACTCTTATGATTTCATATTTTATAGCGATTTAAGTCTTTTTGAATGAACAGAGACTGAAAGCACACGTAACTTTAGTACATATCTATAGGATTAGTTTACTAGAAGAATGACGCAATTGAGAAAAGTAAATTTTTCAAGAAATCAATTCTATAATTTCTTTTTTTTTGTTTTTTTTTTTTACAGAGAAGACTGTTATAATTACTCAACTATATTAGCAAAGAGAAAAATTTTTTTTTTTTCAAAAATTTTGGTAATTTGGCTTTGAGAGTTGGCTTTTGGAATTGGGCTTTGAGAGCCTCGAATAAAATATTGTTTGCACGTATTCCGTATTATTAGAAGAAGTAATTTCACCGGACAATTATTACATTTCCTACTAAATAGGTCATTTTTAGAGTTAAGTTTTGCAAACATTTCGAAATTTATGATTCTTGAGATGCGTAAGTTTCCTATACAGTAAACACAGAAGTAAATACTTGTTATCACTAAATAAAGAACTCTGTATAAACATTAAATAACTCATCATCATCACAAAAGTGCCATAACATCAAATAATTAACAAGAATTGTCATACTATTTATTTCTCTTATTATCCTTATATCAATTTATACTCACTTTAGTTACAATCAAGGCTAGATATAATCGAATGATTAATTTGAAAAAAGAAACAAGGGATCTTGAATCCTGGTCCCACTTACAAAGAAAACAAAAAAGGAAAAATCAAAAGAAGTTTTAAAAGTTTGTGTAAATAGTAAACTGTTGAATACGCAATGAAGTGAATGATCTGAATAATTACTCAGCGGAATAGACAGCATAAGACAATAGACCTAGTATCAAGTGAAAATAAAATGGTAAATCGTATGACTCAGAAGAAGTCGAATGCGATATTACCTATTACTCTCTCTATGCAAATTCATATCTAATGAGGATTTAGCTGATATCTTTGCAACACATGTACTCAAAGTACCTATAGTTTGGCGTGTAATCTTTTATAGAAGAAAATATACGCTATTTGCACAGAAAATGATAGGTCTTGAAAATAAAAGCTGGTAGTGGTATAATATATCAGAAAACAGAGTTTGTTACGATTAATTAAATATTTAATTAGAGTTAACATATTAGGTATTTAGTATCTCTTTATTAGCTCTTTCGATGAAATTATTACTCGTCGTATAAAGTATACGTAAATAAAAAAATAAACCCAATCAAAAGCCTTTCATTCCGAGATTTGACGCTTGTCTGTCTCCTGTTAACATCATATTTCGATATTGGGATAGTTATTTAAAAAAAAAAAGAAAAACTATATTTTGGAACTTGAAAAATTTTAAATCTGATATCACCAAAAACGTTTATTCTTCAGATGTCCCTTCGCAAAATTTTATTTTTTGTCCCTAAGAAGGGAAGTAATTGAAAATATGAAATTTCACAAGTGTATGCTAAATTCCAAGAGGGTGAAACAATAGATCTCAGAATCACGTTACTCAATGCCGTGTCCCACTAACTACTTCTGTGCTGTAACGTAAGATTTACGTCAATAAGAATTTTAGAATGGAAAAAGAAACAAGTGTAATTAACAAATGCGTCGTCTAATCTAAAAAATTCATCATATACTTAACTTGAAAACACTTACATTATAAAACGCATAAAACGGTCATAAAAGTTATGAATGATAATCACTAGACCGTGGATTTTTATGCATTTGTCAGAAATTTAAGGATACAAAAAACGCGCGGAATGTATATAATGTGAAAAGAAATATAAAATATCTAAAGCATAGTGTCTGTCCGCTAAGATATTTTGCAAATTGCTTAGATACTTACCATTTCTTTAATTGCGCTCATAAGAACATGAATTTATAGAAATATCCACAACCTGGTAATCCTATTTATATCTACGCAAATGAAACGATCAATGATCTTAGTGTTAGAAGAGAAGATGTTTATGGAGCATTTTAAAGGTTTCAGTAAACGTAAAGTAAATGTTGGTCTAGCTAGACGTATCAATGAAACGTTAAATAGCGGAGCAGTCAAAGGTCCGTGGCAATGAGTGCGCACATGTGGCCGAGAAGGGCCGAGGTAGTCAGTTACACAGTTTCTTCAGAGGTAGGGCGTATATACATACAAATACTTATCACAATCTAGCCTTGACCTAAATAGACCACTAACTTCGATGTCCTTGGCACTACATTCGGCGGCGTGTATATTATCACGTAATCCACGAAATATGTGTCATACGATCGCTTTTTATGTTTACATTTTGAAATCCGAAACGCCAATGTATAAGGGTGCGTCATTGTCATCCGTGTAAGAAATCCATGGGACGTGTCTTTGTCGTTATCAATTCTCAAAATCGAGATATATATAGCATGTTTTTCTTATTTAACGTCTAATGTCGCTTCAACTGCAAAATGACAAAAGGTGCGCGAGAATTTGACGAATCAGCATATCGCGCCCCCATATGAATACATTTTGTTGTTTATATTATATTAGAAGGTTGATTAATTTACTCTCTTTTATGAATTTCAAGACATGATAAACTTTCTCTGAAGTAAATATTATTCGCTACTGTTAATTCAACATTGTGGTAAAGAGTTAATTCAACATTGGTCGCGAGTAGTAAACAAAAAAACAAAGAAAGAGAGAGAGAGAGAGAGAGAGAGAGAGAGAGAGAGAGAGAGAGAGAGAGAGAGATAGTAAAATAAAACCATTTACAAACTTTCATATTATGTATAACAATGAGTTCTCTTAAAAACACTTTGACTTC
The DNA here is from genome assembly GCA_014825925.1 of Bombus breviceps. Taxonomy (NCBI): domain Eukaryota; kingdom Metazoa; phylum Arthropoda; class Insecta; order Hymenoptera; family Apidae; genus Bombus; species Bombus breviceps. The sequence continues at coordinate 11,611,540 of CM026183.1, read as the reverse complement.
TTCAAGGTCTCTAGCGAATTACCGAAAAATGCGCATTCTAATTCAAGTAAATGGACAACTCGATACGCGTTCTCTAATAGTGATCCAGAATGGCAAATACCCTTCTTCACCGTGTCAAGTTATAAACGATACAAACGAAAAAGCTATTCGATAACAAAGAACAACTTCCAGACACTGAACTATAATATGTTCAATCTTCAAAACGATCGCATTTTACCACGTTCAATATTGATATCCATATCAATAGTATTCAATAACTATTGTGCACCATCGAATCACCTTGAGAGGCGAACAATTGATACTGAGCTCGTCGCCGTGCACATCGTTTTGTTTTAAACGTTAGAGACAGCAGAAAAACATTCGTGTAATCAGTTAACTATTATCTTTCTTAATTTCCGTCGCGGCATTCGACGACAGAAATTGCTCGAGCATATTAAGTACGAAACATTCTTTTCTAACATGAATCATAATCGTATAAATTGACTGAAATTGACAATAACCTGCGATTATGCGATTCACAAGACGTATACAGTATTAAAGAGCGCGTACACCTTGTTTGAAACTTTTTTCCTCTCGTTCCTCCCAGTGACCTCGTTATCTGTAGACTGATACTGATATATTATAGATAGACTGCAACATCGAGACGAAACGTTCGATATCGTACACTTTACGTGCAGCTCGTCACGTTCCTTAGATAAGTAACACAACCTGCCAAAAGTACGCCATCGCGATAATAACGTAAGAATCGTTGCGATAGATTACGAACAGTAGCGTCAAAAATATGTGAATTCTTGGTGTGAATACGCGATAGAGTCGTCTGATATGAATGCTGCGCACAGTGAAATTTGTTTTATCGCGTTTATTAAACCGAAAGTCAAACGTCTGTGTGCGATCTTTGTCCCTTCGTTTGGTAAAAATTTGAAGAGAGACTGAGAGAAGATGGTACATACTTTTGAATAAGAAAGAGAAAAATAGAAAGGAGGACAGAAAATGATACGTACTTTCGTGTGGCTGTTTGTGGAGGAATCTGTCAAATTTCAATTAATCCTGCATAATCTGTGGCAGCATTCGACATTTTATTCTAAATGGTCTATGATTAGTAAGTTACGGCTTAAAAAAATGCATAATTTAGATAGGTACATTTTCACATTTTTGTAACCAACAGTGACTATACATTTTACTATTGTTAAATATATAAGAAGCGGAAAAAATCGAACCAAATATAATGTACGACATAACATAACATTTGATCGTAAAGAGTTGAGAAATGCTGCTTTTTCCTTCAACTTTTAAATATTTCTTCATATCTTTTACGAATGTTTAATTTTTTACAATGTCCCGTATGGGTGAAACGTAAAATAAACATCGGTGAATTGTTTAAAGTTTAAGGTTTAAGATTTAAGATTTAAGATTTAAGTTGTCTACTCAAGCGCAATCCTATTGTTAAATTAAAAAACTACCTGTATAGATGAAGTAATAAATAATAATAATAATATCTATGGGTGATTTTTTCGACACGTTTTCGAAATTTTTCTACGTTTCGAATGTTGATTGTATGTTGAAATGTTTTACTATTCCTGCTGTTAGGCTTTAGCTCGTTAATCTTTCTTCGTTTGTTCTTTTTTTTTATTTTTTTAAACAAAAGTTTAATTTAATAGAGGAAAAAGTAATAAAAAATTGTTATATGTGCTACTTGTTTTGTAATTTATGATCGATGATCGTACTCGCGACTGAACGATTTTAACGAAACATATGATTAAACTCGAATTGTTATCAGAATTGCATGCCACTTATATGGCTGTGCAATGCAATATGCAATATCAATTACATTCAAATATTTTTAATAAATCTCGTAATATTTTCTTCAAATAAGAACAATTTATATCGAAAAGTCCCAATATTTCTCGCTTTGTGTACAAAAGACGTGTACAGAAACATCAAAATAAAAAATATATTTCTGTGTATTCTGCTTAAATATCAAACTTTAAGATAGACAACCACATGCAAACGATTAACAAAATTCTGATAATTCTTACCGTGTACACAATTGATGTACAATTTAGTAAATACACATATTGAAAATATGCATTATCATATTCTGATTAAATTTCCGAACGTACCTAAGTATGTAAAAAACGAAGAAGAGGCCACAATTGCGGAAGAATGAATGACCGATCGATGCTTAAGTAAATCTGCAGAAGTGGTATTATGAATGACGTAGTTTATATTTCTCGTAAATTATGCATTGGCTATTGAAAGTTCTTTTCCTCACATTCAATTAGTTTTTAACGCAATATTTTTAAAACATATTGAAAATTACTACTGAGAAAAATTTTATAAGATTAACACGAATATCAACCGTCAACTCCTAAAAATACCATTTGCTCGAAAATAAGCCGAAGATGAAGGTTATTTTTGAATCACTATTTCTTCACGAATACAAATTCGAAATGCAACGAATATAACATACCGTTATTTAAAAAATAAATAAGAGTGTCGTACCATGTATGACGTTTAGGTTATTCATAGTTCAACAGTTTGTATAATACAACTGGTTTAAGTGGACGGTTAACGTTAACACCTTTGTACAATGTAATTACTCGCTGAATTATATTAAATTTCGAATTTTGTAATCATACATGATACGCATGTTTTTATCGGAAAAAGAAATAAATTAATTAGCGAAAAATATGCTGTAAATTTTACTAAAGCAACTTTGTGAAAGATATTTTTTAACAACCTTAAATTTCACAGCCGTTTTTAGACATCATGAATATTAAATAAGGCTTTGGACTAGAAGCGACAATTCACTGAAAGAAGCAAAGCCACGTCCTATCCTCTTCTAAATTCGCATTACTTTCGATTACTTACAGCAACTATGCCACAATCGGATTTTTAGCATTTGAACAACGTCCAAAAATGATTTCAAACCTCGTTTCATTGAAACGAATACTCGTTGTAATGTGTACAACCAAATCTTCGCAACTATAGTTGCAATGCAACTAATCGGCAACAATCGAGGCAACAAACCGAAAAGGAATGGAAAAACATCCGCATGTTATTCATTTAAACGAAACAGGTATTACGTTTCAGGGGAAAAACCGCTTTGCTAATGTTATTGCACGTGTTTCATAGAACCGAGAGGAAAACACACGACGTTTGTTACACTTCGAATACGGAAAATATTTCTGCAGTACGAGTATGAGTCACCGATTAGAATCATACAATTTTCCTATATTATTGACTATAGACATATTAATTCGTAATACATTCTGCTTTTAAGTAGATACATAATTACATAGACAACTGTAAAAATTCTTTAACGAAGATGTGAACGTGAACGCGGATTGCAAATTTTTTGTTGTCAGGTTGGCGTAATTGAGTTACTGTTGATTGTTCGACAATCGTTGGATCATCCTTCAGGAAAACGTATATGGTATTGATCTATTTTAATCTTAATAAACATATCCTTACATTCTAAATTTTAAACAATCATTTAAGTTTTAAGTAACGCCTCTCCCTGCGCTATAATACCATTTATGTATGGTTGGTGTAAAAGGATTCTTCGTAGGAAAGATTTGGTATACATCGCACATTGAACAAGGAAATATTGTTATCTATGCTCAATTTACTTCATATTTCTCTCTCTCTCTCTCTCTCTCTCTCTCGCTCTCGCTGTATTTGTATATGCGCTTGTCATAAATTATAAAAATTTTCATGCGCTTCAACATACTAGATTTTACCAGATTATAATATTTTCTGTTGCTACATTGCCATAAAGTTTTCATTTATTATCTTTCGTGGTAATTGAAATTCTCTTTCGACGAAACATGCAAAATTCTGTTATATTTTTGTATATGTCTAGTGCAAGTTTGGAATACATACTGATGAAAATGAAAATATAACAAAGTCAGAAATGTAAATGTTAAAAATTTCAAAATGATAAACGATAATGGCCAAAAATAGGGAATTTCATAATAATCTGGTAACGAGAAGTGACTTTTATTTTGCATTAATCTAGAAAATATAAGATATGAAAAGATGTTAATATAAAAAAAGGGAACAAAGTTTAATTTAGAGAATAGATTTAAAGAACCATATTGATCATTAAAATTATTAATTAACATTCCTAATAATCTATGGCTGAAACTTGTTGTTGAATAAATATACATTTAAGGCCGTCGATTTTGCGAAACATCGATCTTGAAAAAATCGTCTAAAACATCCTATGGTCGTGTAACACGGAAATGTAACTGAGAAATTTTAACTCGTTTATTGTACATTTGCGTATATTTTATATTTTTTAAATATTCATATAGTAACGCCAGAATCTCTACTTATCGCGAAACAGATAGATAGTTAAATTTTGAAATGTAAAAGGAGTACCGTGAGCCGTAAAGCATTGTAACGCGGCTATTATAATTATAAATAACACAGAAGATATGTCATACCGATCAGAAAGTCAACAAACATCGGTAAATACCCTCGTGGAAACGACACGACGCTAGGGAGACGAATGAAATCGTTTTCAGACATGATTGGCACGTTCTCAACCGTCTAACTATATGTGCGAATGCATACATAGTTTGTATGTATGTACGTTTGTACCTCGTTGATTTTTTCACCTTCACGAAGGTTAAAGAGCGAGATGCAGCCAGCCGGTTGTAAGGATTTAATCGAAAGTGAACGACCTAACGCGAATATATTGGTCACTATCGATGAAAGAACTATCTATTAAAGAATGCATAATTTAAATATTACCTTAATAAAAAAAAAAAAAAAAAAAAAAAAAAACAGAATAATTTGTCATATTTCTTTATATTTAATAATATTTAGTATTTCAGTTTCATACAATGGATTTCACATTCATGCAAGATTATTCTTTCTAGCTTATGAAATTATTTAGTCATGGAATTAATTACCTGTCAAGTCACTTTGTGTACGATAATCAATTACTCCAAAAATAAAGCATAAAATATAGGATTTTAACTTCTATTAAATATACTTATTTGCCAAAAAGATAAACAATGAATATCTAATAGATATCTAATATATTGCACGCTGTTTTAAAAATTATTATTTTTATCTTTTATGTTTATTGGTAATCACTAATTAATTTGTAATTATAAATTGTAATTATTTTCATAAATGTTCTTCACACATTGTAAAAAACCGAAAGTTCGCCTGATAGGGAAGAGATAAATAAATGTTCTTTGCATTAGGATGAATTCGCGTTAAATAATGCAATGTTTCAAAATATTGTCAGTAACTCAGCATTATTTTTGAATATTTGTAAGTAAAGTCGTATTGATCCGAAATATCGTTACGCAATGTCGCGTAATTTTAACAATACACAATTATCTAACGACGAAATCCCCCTTAAGATGAAGTACGTAGCCTTCTCATTATGCAGATACGATACTGATAGGCACTCTTCTAGTCTAGATAGATAGCAATCTTCTATCTACAACCTAGGAATCAATGAATTTCAATATTATATCATCATTTATCGTCAGTTAGGATATCGTCAAGTTAGGATTCAACTTCAACGTGAAGAAGTGAGTACGTTTTAAAAACACGTTTAACCATTGCCGCAATTAGTTTTCTCTTTGTACATCACTTGACGTGCAAAGGAAAAATTATAATGGTTAGGCGGTAGTTCTCATATTTATACGATACTTACGAAACGTTCAATTCCAAATTCTTCGAGTACTATCAGAAAATGCGAAAAAAAGAAAAAAAAAAGAAAAAAAAAGGTTAAAGAAGAACGGTATCTAGAAACGAAGTTCAACTTAATTAAATGGGAGATTTGGTGCGAGACAGCGAAAGAATTCGAATTGTATCGAATATTTTCTTGCGAACTATAAATGGAAACAGCAACAGAACGGAGCAATATGTTTGGTTTAAAAATATGTATTCGCTTGTTTCGTCGATTTTTCAAGTGACAAAGCTTTGTTTAGTCTAAAAGGAGAATCAATTACGATAGTAAGATCGAAAACTTTTTTTTCAGACTTTTACAATTAGTTGCAACAATTTTAGGATCACGTTCACTTTTCCTCTTTACCTCTATTCTTTGCCGTTCCTGTTTTATGTATTTTAAGACAAATGTATATTTGCATTGCATCACGATAATATTTAATATCAAAAATACATCGAGTTCCATAACACGTACCTTCAAACAATCTTAAGAAATATTACTATATATAGTAATAAGTAATAGTGATAAAATAATTTAAAACAGTGATACTCATAACATTATGTAGAATATCTGTACATTACGGAAAATCAATGAAGAGAAATGAGTCATATATTGTCATATATTGAGAAAACAATGGCAAATATCGTCGATATTCGTGGTAATATCTAAGAAGTTATTCAAGAGTATATAAAAAGTTATTCAGCTCGATAAATTTATTTCGCGTATTAAATAAAACGCGTTACAACATTAATTTATTAAATCACGTAATTTTATAGAAGAGAAAGTGAGTCGAGATAACCTTAAAATCTTTATATCCAACACCACCAATCGCACAAAAATTCAATTCTGTCATTCTGTTCCCTGTATGGAACCAAACAAGTTTCAGATGAACAATTTTGTACTCGTTGTCTAGAAAATAATCAAATGTACACGAATATATGAACCAAATGTAGTATATATCATACGAATAAAGTATTTAGTTGAGAAAACTACACTTCTAAGTCGCAACTGATCATTGATACTATTACTTAGGTCGGTCTACATAACACCTCGTATCGTTCCACTCATTCGCCCGCGGTTTAGATTCTGTTTACAGCCTTACGGGAGACAGGATGCGTAATCGAGAGAAACGCATACACACTGCCTACCTTCTGGCATAAGAGACGAAAGAGAGAGAGTCAGTGAAAGACAGGGAGAAAGAGATAACTGCATAATTGTATGAACGAGTCAGCCGTACGGCGTACGTGACCGACTGCACTTCGTGGTTTGCTACTCTCGTTTCGGTTCTCTGTTTAGCGCACGAGCTACCCGAAAGATCACTGCAATTTCGGGATCCTGACCTTCTCTGCCTACCGTCGCATCCTCTCTCCCCCTTTTGGCTGCTTACGAAATTAAACCGATGCTTCAAGGGACGTAAAAGATTTGCTTTTTCACTGATATGATACATAGAATGAACGCGCGTCCCCCCTGTTACCGATATCGTTCATCAGACTTTTATAGCAAATCAGAAAACGTGGCATGGCTTGCATCTCAGTGACTAATTCGATTGTTACGGCTATCGTGCAAAACAACAGATCATTTCTTCTGGCCAGTGTTACTAATATTTCCGCATTTGCATTGTTTTCGCGATATTCAAGAAACTACTTTTCCATTGTTTTGTATAATTCTCGTTCTCCGTATTGATATACATACATGGATTGGAACTTGGTCTGATAGTTGCTTAAAATTAATAACATTTTCAATCTACTGTTATCTAACAATTTAAATATCTAAATATTGTAACAAATTTAATTTCTTAAATGCTATATTTTACGCGTATAAGTAATATCGTACAATTTTTATGATAATAAATAAAATATATAACTGTTTAACAAAAACCATAAATTATAACAATTATGTAGAAGATTACAATATTGGAATGAAACACGAGCAGTTTGTTTAAACATATTATACTACCAAAATATTCAATTGTTGAAAATATATGTATGTGATTGTGTATTGTATTCAGAAAAAAGAAAACAGTTTTATTGCCAAAGTTTATTTCAAATTATAATAGCTATTCAATTATGCGTTCGATGAATTAATACTTTACGCATAATCAAACATTAAACAAATTTATCATATTAAATGAGTAAAAGAAAAATTTTCCTTACAATAACATTTTCAATGCTTCTGAAATTGATTTAGAAATAAAAAGGAATTAATAATTAAAAATAATAAGCGTTAGTATATCAATTAATGGATACACACATATACATATTTACATATACATATACATATACATATACATGTAATACATATTTTGATATGGTTACTTATGATTTAAATAGTATAAATATAAACTTTGACAAAGCAAGGATATTCAACACAACACATAAATTAAAAATTGAAATAAATATAAGGCTAATGTATACTTTTGTCATACGTAATGATAACAAAACTATATGATATATAAAATATGGGACTATTTTTATGCTTACCTTCGTTCTTCCATTAATCGTGTAGTCTCCCATTTTCCCATTGTTGCACATTTTATTTGCCCTCATAATGACAGCATCAACTTGAGATATGAGCATTCCAATGTTTTGACATTGTTTTTCTTTTCCGTCAAGCCACGTTATTTGATCACCACGAATTGTCTTTAAGTCATTTGCACCTGCTTTATTAGAAACCAATTGTCCATCCTTAAATAACCCAGCACTGTACATATTTAAAACTTCGTTTAACACTGCAAGACCTTTTTCGGTTCCTAGAAAATTGTCTACCACACACATACCATATTCATCCATGTCTCTAATCACATTTCTGCTTATATCATCTATTAATTCTTCAAGATTATTTTTATTTTTATGGAGGAAAGGTGGTAAAAGTTCTTCTTCGCGGGTTAAACGAACCTCTGGAAAGTTCTTCATACCGTTATGATGTTGGGTAGGCATATCTAATTCATGGTCCTGTAGGTTGTCTAGGATTCTTGAACCTTCTAGAGCAGGATTCAACAATTCTGTTCTGGCACCTAAGATCGTGTCTTCAGAGCTTCCTTCGTATGTTATGGGAGAAGTCCATCCATCCACTCTGTTAGTACAGGTACCTTTTGTCTTAGTGTTATTGGACTTCCTCTTGGAATTTCGGCTATCTTTATGATTTGATTGTCCTTTTACCTTTTCTATCTGTTTGTTGGTTCCTGTAAACAACAAAATCATGCAACAATTATTTAATTAAAATAAATGAAACAAAGAAGTTGTATTTATTTTACAAAAAATCATACATATTTTATAGTATATAATACATTGTTAGCTAGTAAAAGATTACACAACTCTACAATTCTAACGTGAAATAGTCTTATAAAAAGGCACGTGGGAAAAAGATCAAGTTTCACGTACCGCCAAGATGTTTCCCGTTATTATGCACTTCTGGAGCAGCGTTCGAACCTCGCGTTCTTTCTAACACCGACTTCTCGCTTAGGTTAGAAACCACTGGTGTAGTTAAATTCTGGCAGTTTCTTAAGGAGGATTCCTTTTTAACGGATTTCAAAGTGGAATTTTGACTAGCAGCCGAAACGGTATTTGATACGGTCGATTCCACAGAATGAGTCGCACAAAATTCTTTGTGACGTTTCCAATCCTGCCTCTGGTGTTCTTTGGTGCAATAAAATACGGCCTTGCACCGTGAACACCTTAGCAGCTTGTCAGTTCTGTTACAGATAACACAGCCTACCGTTGTACCAATTTGAACATCACCGCCGGGTGTCTGCGCACGACTGACTATCGGTCCGGACATGTTTCGTCGTTTATTTAGCGGCCACGAGTGCCGACGACATTTCTCCAACGAGGGAAGTCACACACGCACTCAATCTGCGTATAGCACTAGTGCGCTATCGAGACTCTGCGGTGCTTATACCGCTTATAGTACGTACGAATCGTCGTTGGTTTACATACTACATATATGTATGTTATCGGATCCGCAAAAGAGCTATTGGTGAAACCGACGATCGAAACACGGATGCTTTCAATGTTCTTTAGTTCTTGCGTTCTTACTACGTGTCTATGTGGTCCTATATACATACTTATACTCTGCATCGAGTCTCTTCTTTGAAAATTCATTTAAAAGTTAGATATACGAGTATATATTTACTATTTTGACTGTTCATTGTCCTTAAGAGGGCGCTACTTTATGCTCATATTTTTCCGATCAAGAATATAAATTCATTACATTTTGCAATTTACGGGAACGATCTTTGACTTTGATTATGCATCTAGTTTTAAGCCGTTTTTATATCATGTTATGAGTAATACATATGTAAATATTTTAAAGAACTAAAGTTTGTTATTCAATACAAAAAGGGATCTGTATTAAATGTAAATGAGTAATAAATACGTTGTTGTTCGTGTAATTTTAGCTAAGCTCGAATTACGAAGAAATAAATACATAAAAATTTAATACATAAATGTACATAGTGGTATTATTGTAATATTATATAAACTCAATATATAATACATATATACAAAATGTAAGGAAATGTTTTACAAATAACAAATCTCTGTAGATACTTATTTATTATAAAAAAAAAAAAAAAAGAAAATCGTGTCGTGACTGAGCAGCGTTCCTTATGTTTTGATTTTTAAAATACATAGTATTAAATGTATGAGATTTTATTTCTTTTACAAAAAAGCAGTTGTTTCCATAGTTACGACATTCCTCTTGTATCATAACATTACATACTATACGCACATTACGTGTAACATAGTGAGGTCAATAAAACTTTATTGTATAGAGATAATTCAATGTTTTGTGAATAGAAAAATTATCCTAAAAAGATGACTACTTTTATACCAAACGTGCATATTAAAGATGGAGAATACACAAAAGCTATTTATTCAATGGTACAATTCACTTACATGTCAGAAATTCTATTACTTCTTTAGTCAGTGTTTAAAGTTTAGAGATTACTTAACTATTTAAAAATTTGTTCCTTTAATTACAAGTATACAATTAATATTTAAATAATATATATCTATTAAAGTCAAATGATAAATTTTAAAAGCGATTTTTTTCAATATCGAAGAAGTACAGTACGGAAATTAATTTTTCAGATAAAAGAACAACGATATTCAGAAACAATAAAAGTTTTGATTATTCTTCTAGATTTTTACCCCATTGTATGTATGGCTATGTTGAAATATCAATATCTTTATGAATATCAATGTTCTGTGCTAATAACTTATTTTACAGTCTAGGCCTTGTTTGTCTCTCCTTGCTCACTGTTATTTTTATACACAAGACTTCATAGCTTCTGCACAATGTTATGAAAAATTAGTTCAATTATGTCCTAATGAAAGTATATATAAGTTGTATCATGCTCAATCTTTACACCAAGCATGTATGTATCAAGAGGCTTGGACAATATGTTCCAACATCATTGATCAAAGCAATTTGGAATTTAAAGTAAAGAAATTACAGGCAGCAATAAAATATGGGCAAGAGGATGTTGTCGCTGCGAAAAATCTTGTAGATCAATGTCCAATGGATGATGTTGATACAGAAATTAATTTAGGATGTCTTCTATATAAGGTACAAAATGTACCAATGGAAGGGAAGTAAAATTCCTGTTTACGTAATAATGTACACTGCTTTCTTGTTTAGGAGGGACAGTATGAACAAGCTCTAAAAAAATTTGTAAATGCATTGCAAATTGTAGGTTTCAAGCCTCATTTATCGTACAATGTGGCGCTTTGTTATTTTAAATTAAAAGAATATGCCGCATCATTAAAACATATCGGTAACATTTATATTGTTATAAATCATTAGGTTCATAAGCAAATATTTAAAATATAACATTTTATGTTAACACATATTATGCATGTGATAGCTGATATTATAGAACAAGGAATAAGGGAACATCCAGAATTAGGAGTGGGTATGACAACAGAAGGTATAGAAGTACGCAGTGTTGGAAATACATTAACACTTCATGAAACAGCTTTAACAGAAGCATTTAACTTGAAAGCAGCCATAGAATATCAATTACAAAATTGTAATCATTTCATAGTTTAATTTAATTTTTTAAGTTTCGATTTCCATAGTGTATTTAATATTTCATGCTCTTTATTTACTGCATTTAGATGAATCGGCAAAAGAGGCATTAACAGATATGCCTCCTAGATCTGAGGAAGAACTTGATGCTGTCACTTTGCATAATCAGGCTTTAATAAATATGGATACAAAGCCAAGTGAGGGATTTGAGAAACTTCAGTTTTTACTACAACAAAATCCATTTCCACCTGAAACTTTTGCAAACTTATTATTGTTATATTGCAAATACCAATATTATGATCTAGCGGCAGATGTTCTTGCTGAAAATGTACACTTGACCTATAAATATTTAACATCAGTAAGTATGATTTTTATTATTATATTGTAGATTTATATTATTATAGATACACTGTAAAATAGATGTTTCAAGAGAAATATTTTAATAATTTAAAAATATACAGTATCAGCATGAAAATTAAATTTACATTCTAGTTTTTATGCTTTCATTCATTAGCATATTTAGTTTTCGAATGTTTACATTTTTTAGTACGTTTTCCTGAACTTTCTGAATGCTTTCGTTTATGAGCTTTCACATCATGACTAGAAAAACTATCGCTAGAACTTTTATCACTATAAGAACTCTCATGTCTCTTCTTTTTCTTCTTTTGGTCTTTAGAATATTTCTTCTTTTTCTTTTTAATTACATCTTTTTCATCAGAATCACTATCAAGTGCATCTTGTTTGATTTTTTTTGCTTTCTTTTTCTTTTTTAATTTCTTTTGTTTGTGTCTCGTGTCTTTTTTACTTATATCACTTTGTATTTGTATAACGTCTTGTTTTTCTTCAATTTCTGGGATCAATTCATACCTTTTTCCATCAGGACTCATAAAACAGTCCTTAGATAAATGACCGGCAGTTCCACATTTCATACATGTAGTGTTAAGGATTGCTTCTAAGTGTATAACTCTACGATCATGTTTTTCTATAGGTTTTTTCTTTTGCACATCTCTTTGTAGCTGTATTCCATTTGGATCTAAATCTGTACCATTTCCTTGATTTACATACTTCATAGATAGTCCTATTTTGCCATCATCTCCGATATAAATAACTTTACACCATATGCGTTCTCCTTTTTGCAAAACTTCACCAACATTATCGATATGAGCAGAGCTTACCTAATGAAATTATGAAAACATATAAAATCACAAAAGTACAAACAAATTGACAAAGTACAAATATAAATAAGTTAATTGATTGCGAATATATTTTCCTAATACCTGTGATTTGTGTATCAATCCCTGGAAGGAACAACCTGGAATTTTGATAAAAGCTCCATAATTTTGTATAGATGCAACTTCTCCAATAAATATTTGATTTAATTTGCACGTAGTCATTTCTGTAAACGTATTTAGGCAAGAAGCAACAACAACAACAGATGAATATCAGTCAAACTTGATGTAAAGGTTAGGTTTACTCATACTCATAATGCTAAATGCAGGACTGTAGCAAGAAAATGAATTTTAGAATGCAGAGAATGATAAATGAAAATGTTATTAGTATATTCTTGTATTCAATACAAATTTATGAAAATTAAGAATAATATGAAAATTTTTATTATAATTATAATAATATTTGTTTCTCAGTATTTATATGATTTTCTGGATGCATTGATCACACAACAAACTTCACCAGAAGAAGCATATCGCAAATTTGACGATCTCGGTAACAAACATATGGAAATATTGCGGAAAGCAACAAAAAGAGTTCAGGAAGCACGATTAAATCATGACGATAGCGCTGTTAAAAAAGCTGTTAATGATTACGAGGAAGCTTTGGAAAGATATGTTCCAGTTTTAATGGCACAGGCTAAAATTTACTGGGAACTTGGAAATTATACGCAAGTGGAAAAAATTTTTAGGAAAAGCGTCGAATTTTGCAATGAACATGACATATGGAAATTAAATGTAGCTCACACCCTTTTTATGCAAGAAAATAAGTTTAAAGAAGCAACGGGATTTTATGAGCCAATTGTTAGAAAAAGATATGATAATGTTAGTTGTTTCATCCTTAGCCTTTTGTGGCGCGATCTATACATATATGTATGTTAATATGGAAATTATTAAATATTACAAAAATTTTAGATTTTAGATGTAAGCGCTATAGTACTCGCTAATTTATGTGTAAGTTATATCATGACATCCCAAAATGCGGAAGCTGAAGGATTAATGAAAAAGATAGAAAAAGAAGAGCAAGTTGTTTCACGAGAGGATCAAGATAAAAAATTATTTCATTTATGCATTGTGAATTTGGTAATCGGAACCTTATATTGTTCTAAAGGAAATTACGAATTTGGTATATCTAGGGTAATGAAAAGTTTGGAACCTTACAATAAAAAGTTAGGAACAGATACTTGGTTTTACGCGAAGAGGTGTTTTCTGTCCCTTTTAGAACAGTTGGCTAAACAATTAGTAGTTTTAAAAGACACTACACTCCAGGAGTGTATACAATTTTTAGAACACTGTGAAGGTATGTATTTTCCATTTTTATATATTTAACAAATATTTTCGTACAATTGTTGAAATATTATTACTTTTTTTTTTTTCTAGTTTACGGAAGGGACGTGGTAACAGTAGTAGAAGAGCCTTTTGATATGCAAGATATGTTTTCTATTACTCCAAATGGAAAGCAAACGGTTGTTTATGAAGCGCGATATTTGAAAGCCCTATTTTTAAAATTGCAGATGTCTTAAATATATATATATATATATATATATATATATGTTTATGTTTATTTATTTACATTTATGTATGTATAATATGTACAAAACTTACAAAATATTATTAAAGTGTTATATCGAAATGTATATAGAAATATATTAATTACAAATTCCGACATCTAAATGTGTACTACTCATTATTTAGAAAAAAATTTTGATTGTTATATATTCGCTTTTAATTTATGAAAGTGAACTCTTGAAAATACATTGAGAATTTAAAAATGATTTTTCATGTTTTCATTTTCAAGTTACATACTTGATGTAATGTTCACTGCGTACGTCAGTCTAGTGAAAATGGTGGTCGACATGGAGTTACAGGAAGCTAAGGATTACGTTCTTCAGCTTATGAAAGACAAAGATAAAATTGAATCGGATTTGAAGGCTTTAAAAGAAATCTTAGATATTGTATGTACATATATTGATATATTTTAAATTTGCACAGAATATTTGTTTAATGATGTTATTGAAAATAAACATAATATAGTTTATAATAGAATGATCTGTCAAATTTTCGAGGAAATGACCGAATGTTTGTACATATGTATGAATTGTAGAATCATGTTGGCATGGATGATCCTCTGGTGGACTGCGAGGGATATCCACGAAATGATATTGATGTTTACCAAGTGAGACATGTGAGACATAAGATAATATGTGCGTTTAATTACTACGCAATTTTCTCGCATGAGATTCTACTAACTTGGACTTATTAGTACATTATTAAGTGATTAGGTCTCAGAAATGATCATAAAACATTGATGAAGAAAATAGAAGAAGGTTTGCATAAACTGCATGCCCTGGCAGGAGATCAAGCAGAAAATTCTCTTGTAACTACGACTATTGTTCAAGATAATGCACAATCGGATCCTTTCTTGAAAGTGAATTTAGTATCCCCAGGTTCACCAGCAGAAATAGCGGTAAAAAATTTATTTTAGATTTCCATAATGTTTCTAAACTCGTGGAACTGTGATTTACAAATGTTAAATTATATAGGGAATCCAAGTTGATGATCTTATCTTAGAATTTGGTTCCATTGATTGTCGGAATTTTAAATCGTTAAAAGATATCGGAACTTTGGTACAAAACAGCAGATATAAGACAGTAAATATAAAAATCAAACGTGGATCTAATATCGTAGCCCTGACTTTAATTCCACGCCCTTGGATTGGTAATGGTCTTTTGGGTTGCAATGTAATACCTATAGAGTCAGTTGAAAGATAAAGCTCTGTGAGAGAAATTTTTATTTATACGTTGGCTTTGTGTGTATATTAGTCAATAAAAGAATATTTATAAATTATTACGTTTATAATTAATGCATTCATAGTATATTTTTTCTATGCAATGACCTTGGAGTTGGCATTAAATAAATGTTAGAGGTATAATTCTAGGATGTTGGATAGTTAGAGACCTTGAAATTCAGTACATATAATCAATCGATATGAATTTTCACTTTGGTATTTAAAGCGAATTGCTATAAAGTCAAGCAGATTCAAGGAAGCATCAGTAGATACCGAAAAGCGGTAGGACTATGCATTTCTCATTGATTGTAAGTTATAATTTGTATTATTAGTGTATATTAACTTATTTATCAACATTTCTTCTGTATAGGCAACGTTCAGCTTAATTCTTTGTTGATATCAAGTGTTAAGTCAAACTAATACCTCTGAGTATTCTGATCAATGTCTATGGTTGCTTGTTTATACTTTATACCCGTTTTATAATTCTGAAACATTGCTTGAAGTGTGAGGAGGGCAGACAAAACTGTAGATACTTCTGCCAATGTAGTAACTATAACTGCACATGAACCAGAACAGACAGTAATGCTCTTTGATGACGTTCAACGTAGTGGTACAAATATAAAAACACAAGATAATTTATCTTATTTTTTAAATGAAACAAAAGCTATAAACAAAGAACAATTACTAGTAAACAGACCACAGTTTTATAATTATGTGGGTATTAATCGGTATTTCTTAAAACCTACTACAATATTGAAATACATATCTTATGAGCGATAATATGAATGCTATTCATATGATTATGATATGATGATTTATATGATGCTCATAATATATATATTTCAATATTACAAAGAAACAGATACAAAGATACAAGTCTTTGAAACAAATAATAAGATATTGTTCGGATTTCAACTGGATTTTATGATTTGGGAAGATATATGTATTAACGAATCAAAGCGATTTTAGATATTAGTATTTATATATGTTATATTGTTAATAATAGAAAATAATTTTGCTTGCAGAAAATTGTATTAATGTTAATGTTAGAAGAATTGATTAAACATGAAGCGATTTATAGGTAAAGTCGAAATACTTTTGTTTCCAATCTCTTTAAGTAGTGCTGAATTTTTATTTGCTTTAATGTTCCATATTTCACTTTTGAATTTTATATTTAGATGTAGTTAAAATATGTGTAGCTATTTACGAATCACTGTACGAAATTTTAGACTATTTTATGCTTTACTAACTTTTCATAAATGCCTTTGAATTTACACTCTTTTCAGCATTATATCGCATACGAGGTACAAAATAGACGTGACACGTAATCGATGCAATGCTTTTTCATGACCCACGACTTGTTTTGAGAGTAGCCTGACCCCCTTACCATTTTTATGTCACATGCGATGCTATCTATTCAATATAGTATTAGATAATTCCTATATTCACCGTACCAAATCGCCGAGGGGTTAAGAAAGGAATCGAGGTCGATATATCAGAACGTGAGACACAAAGTGCTTTGTTGTATGTAAGTATGTAAGTATGTAAGTACATACTTATATAATACATGTATACATAGATTGTACGACACGGAAATGGGAAGAAGTCCACCGTGGCGGCACAAGGGTAGTAAGGGAGGTAAGTATGTACTTACTTACATACGGCCCTGTATCACTCATCGTTACGCGTTACTTTGTAATTAGCAAGTATTGATAACGCTTTCGATGACGTGCCCGGTGTAGGCCGCTTGTAGTGGTAACAAATACCCTAAACTAACTCTAATCTTCTTTTTTCTTTTCTTTTATACGTGGAGAAATCCTCATGGACAATCTGCTGGATTCTGGGGATGACACTAAAACTCCACGATGGCCTACCTACGCGTTTAACAGGAGTGCTCCGGGACCTCTTGCGAATTAGTGCCGGTGCACTCCCCGCAACCTCTCGCTGAGCCAATCCTGTAAATTACCTAACTGATTAACCGTGGCGTTAAGGGAGGCCATTGCCTTTAGCGCCTGCTAGTCGTTGTCCGAGTTACTCTACATAGATGCGTTATTCTATAAGGGTGAGAGTTTCTCTCTCTCTCTCTCTCTCTCTCTCTCTTCCTTTCTGCCCGCTCCTTGACCAACATAACTTGCTCGCAATAGGAGCAGACAGCCTCGTACTCCTGTTGCCAGTTCACCATCGCCTGCACGATCGCCGATGGGGTGAATCTCTCGTTTATTGCGAGAGGCAGGGTGTAGCGGGGCAGCTCCCACGTCGGACAAAATTCCAACGTGTGCTGCGCCGTGTCCCTGCCCTCTTCACAGTGGTGACAGATTTCCGTCGGCCCACGCCAGATCCGAGTCATCCTGTAAGTCAACGGAAGGCCACCGCGGCTCCTCCAAGCTTCCCAGCTAGGGAGGACCGCCTCCACACTTCGATGTTGATCGGTCCCACGCCTCTTCCTCGGCGGTTCCCCGAACGTCTCGGGCCGCCTCTCAGGCATATATATTTTTATATATTTCCGCCTAAATGGCAACGCCTGGAGCTCCCAGGGAGGAGACGCGGGCATCGTTCGATATCCCCTGACGATTCTGATGGCGGTCACTCTGTACAGCTTCCTTAAGAGCAGAATGCTGCGGCGACTCACCATCAGATCGTCCGCCCATACCGGGGTCCCGTACAACGCTCGGGACTGAACGACACGTTCGTATAGTCGACGCACCGCGACTTCCGCGATGATGAGACCCCAGGTACTGTATCTGCGATACCATCTCGACAGCTTCCCCAATCATGCTAAACTAAACCTGACCAAGCCCTAGCGTGGCAGTAAATAAAATGCTGTGCTTTCAGGATTGAACCAAGTTTCTTTTACAAATATTATATTAAAATACATATTTAACTTAATTAGCTCACTTGTTATGGTAAAACTGTCTAAAAATAAAGATAGGCTGTATATTACAATTTGTCTTCTTTATACGTAGTTACGTACGTACTCTGTCAATTTATTTCATTATAACTAACGATAAATAATTTTATGGAATTACATCGTCTCAAAATTTTTGTACGTATCTTTTATGTTTATTCTCTGTTCGATCGAATATAAAATTTCTTCGCTCGAGATGCACTTTTTTAAAAGATCCTTCAAATCACTTTGATCGTCCAGATTATCCGCACTCATCGTATATCTCTTTATTTTATTAATCGCTCTCATGATACAGCCGTCAAATTCTACGCTCTTCTCCTTCAACTTTTGATAGGCGCAGTGTAATTCGCTCGTTTTGTGTTTGAGACCGGAATTGATTTTCCTCAAGGCGCATAGCTCATTTTTCAAAGCAGCTTTCTCAGATTCTAACCGATCCAATTTCGAATTCGCTGTATCCAGCCGAACCCATAAAGACTGTTTTTCGTTTCTCAGTGTCGTCAATTCCGTTTTTAACGCTTGAATTTCTTCAGTCGCGATTCGCAGCTCTTCCTTCCTTTTCTCGTCTTTCGTGAAATTAACAACCAAGCTGCATCTTAGAGAATTTATCTCCATTTTTAGGGCAATGTTCTGCACTTTTAGTTTGTTCGCAATTTCCATTAATTTCTCGAATTGCGTTTCGGCTTGTTCCGTTGTCGACCTGTCGTAAGGGCATATGCTTGACTGACCGATACGTGTCACTGCACTTACGTTATTCATATCATGACTCAAGTAACTATTGATCTCTTTGTAATAAAGATTCACGATTTCTAGCTTGTTCGAGATAGGTTTAAACACGATTCCATCCGTTTCGCTCTCTACTAATTCAGTCTTCCGCTTTCGAAGCTCATCCTTCGTGCAAGCCAATTGCATTTTAACTTCAAAGTTCTGATTCCTCAAGTTTAATAGCTCGAATCGTAACGATTCGTTTTCCACGATCACTTTCTTTAGCTCTTCTTCTGCTTCCATTAATCTTATCTTGTCGTTCAGGCGTTTACCAGATTTTCTATTGACAGATTTTCTCGTTGCACGCTCCACGATTTGTTCATTTTGTTGGCTAAAAATCGACTCGCTATACGCCACTGTTTCCTCTTTTTCTATATTGGAGATTTTGGATCGTAAACTGGTCGTATACTCCTGTTCCAACAATTGTTTTTCTTTTTTCAATGTGGCGTTCATCACCTCTAAAATTTGTAGTTGGTTCTGCAATATCTTGCATTCGCTGTGAATTTCATTCAGTCTCAAGTTCAGTTCCTCGGTTGCTTTCCTCAACGTTTCGTTGTTTTGTCTTACCTCGTCGAGAGTAGTTTGTAGAGTCGTGTTTTCCGATCTCATTTTACTATAATCCGCTTTTAATTTGTTCAATTCGACAATAGAATGTTGTTCATTCACCGTTTTAACTTGGTTCAGTAGATCGTTTAGCGTGACATTGTTCTTGTCTAGTTCGTTAATACGTGTTGCGAGTTGATTCTTTTCTAACAGAAGCGTTTGCACGCGGTCTTCGAAGCTAATTTTCTTTAAAGCCAGTTCGTTTAAATCGTCGCGCAGTTTCGAGTTTTCAAATTCTAGTTGTTTTATTTTGTCGCCGGTCCTGTTCGATTCTGTTTGCGTAACTTCCAATTTGTTACTTAAATGTTCGTTGCTCGTTCTAAAGTTTCTGATTTCTTCGAGTAGACTGTCGCGTTCACATTTGTGCTTATCAATCTTGTCCTCAAGCATGGTACATTTGGTGCGAACTTGATTTACGGATTTTTCTAGTAGCTCCTTTTCGATCTTTATATTCGTCAAATTCGCGTTTAATTGTTCCTTTTCTTTCTCGAGATTCGCCCTTTTGATGTCTAATTCGTTGTAATCGGATTTTAAGTTGGTGAACTCCTTCAGTCGTTCATCGGCGGTAGCTTTTTCTGCGCCTAGTTGATACACGAGCACCTCTTTTCTCGACTCTAAATGAAAAATGTTCGTTTCCAGTCTTGCTTTAGCATCGGAAAAATGGTGCAATTTAATTCTCAGATCGGCAATTTCGCGATTCGCATTATCGAAATTTTCATTCGAAATTGCTAAGTCCACCTTCAGTTGTTGTAATTCAGCGTTCATTATCCCCATCGCTTCTTCCGAACGCTTCGCATTTTCATTTTCTTTTAATTTTTTATTTTCCTTCAATGTAATCTGAAGGTTTCGTGTCAAGTCCGTGATCTTGGCGTTTAATGCTTTCTCCATCGTGTTTCTCTCGATAAGAACGCTCCTTGCTTCCTCGCTTTTCTTTTGTACGGCGTCACGAATTTTTTCCATTTCCTTTAACAATCTTTCCTTATCGCTCTGAAGATTTTGTAACTTTTTTCTCGTTAAACTCGCTTCGCGCTCCACCTTTTGCAGTTGTACCAGCTCCTTTCTCGAATCCTCCTGATCACGCTGGAGTTCCAACGTTTTCTCCTCCATCATCTTCATTCTCAACTTTGAAATTTTGTTCTCTTCCATTAGCATGACGATCTGTTTCTGTGTATGCTTCAATTCTTTTCTCTTTTGTTCCAACAAATTTTCAGTACCGAACAATTCCTGGTCAAGAACGTTTATATGGGCGTCTTTGTCATTCAATTCCGACTTTAATCGAACGATCAAACCGTCCAACTGATCGATTCTCTTGAATGTACCTGGACGATCGCTGGATACGACGATCACTTCTAACTGGTTAATCTCGTGACACACTCTACCGACGAAATTTTCTAATTCTTCGAGGTCTTTCGATTCGTTTGAATTTACTTCCGCACGACGATTCAATCCGTTCACGGTCGACCGTGTCTTCTCGATGATCGTCTCGAGTTCTTCTATTTTAATTATATATTCTGGACCATCGCTGCCGCCAATTCTATAATGGTTCTTTATATGATTATTCTTTAACTTATCAATTTCGACGTCGATTTCCTTTAAAGTGGAATCCAATGTTGCAAGTTGTCTCATATATTCGTTAGATTTCATTTTCACTTTGCCTAGAGATAATGGATTAAGTTGGTCGCTAAATTTTGCAAATCCGATGTGCAGTTGCTTTAAATTAACGCTCAATTCGATGATCTTCTGTATATATTTTAAGCAATCCGGATCGCCACCAGCAAGCAGTGCCTCGTGGTCGTTTTTTAGCTTGTTTCTTAAATCTTTTGCCAGTCGTTCGATATTATTAAGATTATTCTGGCTATTCGAGTCAATGTTCCAAGAATTATTGCCGTCATTAGCTTTGAGTCTATTTAATTCCGTGATCAAACGTTTCGTTAGATTATCCAGCTCAACAATTCTCCTCCGATAATCCATGAGATTACCATTTCTGTATCTTATCGCGGCTTTCAGTTTATCGATCTCGACGTACAAATTATCGTTTATCGTTTGCGACTTGTGCAAGCGATCGTTTACATTCACCAGTTCCTCGGATAGATTCGCTATTGTCTCGGCGACTTTGTTAACTATATCGGTGAATATAATTTCCATAGTGTAGTCGACCATCATGAAGTGCTTCAGCTTGCATTTTAAGCGTTCCACTTCGGAACTGTGTTCGTCTACCTCTTCCACCTCGTTCAACCGACTTTTCAGATATTGCATCTCGTTGTTCAAACGTTCTCTCTCGACTAAGTACTCCTGTTTAACTTCCACGAACTTGTCATCGGATTTCCAAGCGGTTTCCCGCGTAACGTAGTCTCCATTTAGCAGAGCAGATTTAATATCAGCGATTTCTTTCTTCAGATCTTTATTCACCGTCTCTAGCCGTTTGATTTTTGCTCTTTGATGTTCGATCAATCGGACAGCGTGCAAAGTGTCGTCCGTGTCTCTTGCAGCGACTCGTAAAGCTAGCTTTAACCGCCAAATGTTGGATCGTAATTTCATACGGTCGTCCCGCCAGTTTCTCATCTGCTTCATTATGCTGTTCATTTTACATAGTGTGGTAGCTGCGACATGTGCTATTCTCGTCTTCTCTTTGAACGCGTTGTCGTTATTTACCTCGATCGATGGACAATTGTCAAGATATGCGTCCATCATTGTTGGATACGTACTCGTCTGCCTACGATGCAAGTGAAACCGAAATGTTCGCTTCGATTAATTTTAATTGAAATTTCCGAGTCGGTGTGCTGATCGCGATCCTGTTACGTCAGAGTTATATTCGCTGGCCGAGTTTTCCTCGGTTGAATCGACGGTGCTGAAAGTGATGCAAAAATACCTCTATGTAGATTTTGTTTACATAGTCAAGTAGAAGAATTAACGGAATATTGATTAATGAAAAATTTGCAAATGATACATATAACTATAAGTTAATTTTTATATTGAATCTGTATTTGATACTTTCCTACTTTGATATTTGATATTTTGATATTTTTATTATCGGCTCACTTATTTTCATAATTCAAGTACATATCTAAGCTTGTAGACCTAAATAATGTACAATATACATGCATTGTAAGTTACAGCGTGAGTTTTGTAAATAAATAAATAAATAAATAAATAAATAAATGACTTACTATATATTGAATACAAATTGTTTAAGCAGGCATTAAACACAGTTTTCAGATTTTCTGCATCAGTATACGTACATAAAAATTTTTATTTTTTTTTTTTTTTTACAGCATTTCACATTTTTACGGGATTTTTGTCTAAAAACTTGTGGTTACGTCGTTGAAAATTTGTTTGACATTTTTTAATCGTGTCATAGAAATAGTTGCCGTCATATATCGTTTTTTGTTTAGCGGAAATTAATATTTTGACTGACATACTGTCTTCTTTTTTTTTCTCTCTCTCTCTTTTTTTTAATATCGATTACAAAGCTATTTCTTGTAGAATTATACTAATCGTATATTTCTTTTTTATAGGTGAACTTGAACTTTTGAGAACGATTAGAACGATGAGAGATAGACTATGTAATTTGTCGATGATAAATACAACTACGCCTTAGTATTATTGTTAATACAAATATGTTTATAAAATTGAAAACGTATATGTATCTACCTAAGCGTTGCGTCGTCGAGATATAAACGAATTTATCACGAATTTATCAATGAAACAGACCAGTCTGACGTTAAATCAGATTATCGATCTTTATCGATGACCGCGGTTGTGCGTGGCAGCAAAAGTGTGACTGCCACGTCAAAATACATGATGTCAACCTCGTATATCTAGACCAAATGTATTGTTCGACCCGGTGCTGGAGGCTAGTTTCGCGCTTAGATGCGTCCAACTGTCTGTAATTGGTTTACGATTATAATTGACTTATATCGGTGATTCGGCGACGCCGGCGCGGTGACAGGGAGGAAAGAACACACAGCAGGAAAATAGTTACGTTCGGATAATCTGTAAAATATGATTTAACGGTTGGCTGGAAAACGGATTTAGAAGGTTAGAGAACGATGCAAGAACGCCGATCGTAGATGTTCTACGAATAGGAATAGAAAATATTAGGATACAATCATTCTGTTCTTTGGTCGATATTATTATTATTGTTGTATAAATAAAGCTGCTTCTTACAGCTACGAATCGATGTTAAAATTCTTGTCTTATGCCGAGAGGCAAGAGGGTTTCTAATTACGGAAAATTTTGAAAGATTATCCGAATAATGGATGTTTGCCGATGCGGATGCGAGGCATCGTCGCAAGAATCGATCGATCCACCGCACGAGCCGTGCTGTTGCTGCAATTACGATCCATTCAGCGACAAAGAAGCAGAAATCTACGACCTCTCGTTTGCCCTGAAGAAGCTCACTGTAATGAAGTGTCAGATGAAAAAGTGGCGAATGGAAAGACTTCAACTCGAGAGCGAAAATAGGTCTTTGAAACAAGCCCTCCAATCATTCGGTATATCGACTTATGATATTTTGTAGATTATCCCCTTTTCTTCATCTTTCTGTCTGTCTGTCTGTCTGTCTGTCTGTCTGTCTGTCTGTCTGTCTGTCTGTCTCTCTCTCTCTCTCTCTCTCTCTCTCTCTCCCTCTCTGTTTCTCTCTCTGTTTCTCTCTCTGATTCGTGTAGTAGTTAGCTTGTGCGAAATCGATTAATTGGAATTCTGTACGGATACCCTTGTGATTGCGTTTCTCCTCCCTTACGAGTTAGTCGTTTGATTCAAGTCGAAAGGAGTAACGTTTCACGCAATTAGTACTATAAAGAGCGAAACGGCAGAAATTATATACACACTGATCGTCTCGTTCAGTAGCATTAGTTTGCGAACAAGTGTCTTTTGTCACGATTTAGTGCCGACGAGAAGGTAGCGTTAACTGACGTTCAATGCAACTGGCAATAAGTTCGATTTTCGGCTAACCTGCTGTGCGCGGCGCGGGAATACTGGCACGGGAGAGGATTAAAGTTGTTGGAAAGTAAATTAATGATATGTAGTGATTTATTCGAATCTTACTGGATTTCGATATTGACAATCGACTGACAGACTGACGGATATAAAATTCTTCGGTTGACAAAATGATAACTGACTCTTCGAATATACGTATTCAACCGTTTTACCAGTAAATCCCGTAATGGTAATACAAACCGAAGATTGTTTGCGAATGTAGACTGGAGCTTCCTAGCATAAGGGACTTTCTTTAAAATTTAGAGCGCTTTCTTCGAACAGTATCGTACATGTGCACTGTTCCGAATGTTTCTAAAGATTGGATGCGTTCCGTGTAGGTGTAAATGCGGATGAGATATTGAAGCCCGATCCGTTGCTAGTGCACTGCCGGGAAGAGATCGAAAGGCTGGAAAATGCAAACGCGGCGCTGCGAGATAAAGCGAGGGATCTTGAGGAAACTCTCGCCGAACGAGATTGCTGTGACGATCCCGACGCCACGATCCACTTTCTCAGAGAGAAGATAAGATATCTTAGAGAGGGTTTCGCGCTTGAAAAGAAAGAGTACTGCTCGCTACTTTCTCCGCTTCGTAGACCTCGTTTAATCGTTTCCGCTTCCCAACGATGAATCGTTGGTAGCAGAATGGTATACGTTATTGTCCATGTGTATGTGGACGTTTGGCCGATTAACTTTGCTCAAATAAATCTACGACTGCGGAAACATACATAGCGTTTCTTCCAAATTTACATTCACCCGAGGAAATCACACCAACATTCTGGTTAATGTTACGATAATGGAATCTCATATTTTTATTTTACACATTAATATTCGACATATTCGACATTTATAGTAAATTTTAACTAAACCGAGCGTGAAACCTTACGTTCCTGATAAAACAAGAGTTGTTTATTAGGCCTTTTAAATTTCTATTTTATCCATGAAAGTGTTTTCATCAAAATTGAAATGTTTTCATCGAAGCCTGATTAATTTTATGACTTCAACCTCTTATCTCTTCTACCAAAACTATCCATGAAACATACATTTTTGAAAATTTTCGATCGCCTCAGTTTTGAAAGGTGTCAAAGAAATGTTCTTGCCCTGACAGATTGCGAGACATGATATCGGATTTGAGGTTGAAGCTGGCGCAGACCGAGGAGGACATCAGCTGCCCCGCGATATATCGTTTAAGGGCAAAGCTGCGTGATCTTATGAAAGGTGAAGCGGCCGAGCAACAGATATCCAAAGTTGTGGAGAAATCGATCGAAACCTTGGTGGATCTTTCTAAGAGCTGCGATGATCTGCGTTTGGAAAACGAACGTCTTCTCGCTCAAGTGACAGACTTGCGCAGTGCATTGGTCGATCTCGAAGGAAAGGAAACGCCAGAAACGATATTGCAAACGGCCGAAACAACCACAGTGCCGGAGTATATTGACATTTCAGATTTATTGGATAAGCTGAACAACTGCGAGGATACCGTGGCTGATCTAAGAAAGCAGTTAGAACAAAGAGACGAGCAGATCGATGCGCTGAACAAAGAATTGGAATCGATGATCAGTCAAAAAGGTTTAGAGGAACAGATAGAAGCCATGAAAGAGGAACTTAGGAGGAAAGATGACAAGGTATTACATATCGATGGTTCTAAACTCAAAGTTAACGTCAGCCGGCGATTCTAAATAAGTTTGTAAAACTTTTTATATAGCAGCGAAAGTTTGTTAATATTGTAAGACGATAATACAATATACAACGACGATGATAATACAAAGACAATGAAACAATTTGACTCGATGCGAAAGTGACAGCCAGAATTAGATTGTGTTTCTTTTTCTAACGGTGTATTTCGATTTTAGAGGCGAACGAGAAATAATTCGCTTGTAGTCGTTTAGCGTAAATGGTCGTTAAACGATCTGTTCGTATGCTCATTCCTGTCAAAACAACTTTTTCGTGACGAACGCAAGCCAATGTTCGTAGAAATTAGACCGAGAATCCATAATGTTCAACGATTAATCCCAGTTTTTACTCTTCGCTTGAACTCGTGACGATGATTTTTGGGCACGCGATAGTAAACGGTTCCAACGGTTTCTGTCCCGTGGCTCGCCACACGCAGACCCTATTCTTCGGTTAAGATGATTACCAGATCTCGATACATCTGCACGGTACATGTTCAGCTAAGGTCCTTCAAACGGACAAACAGACTTCGGCCTAACAGTCCCTAAATCTATCACCTACTACGGGAAGATACGGGAAATCTGCTTTTCTCGCGTACGACGCTTCTCGCTAGCAACTTTCTCTCAAGGGCGGTTAGCATCGTTCTTCAATCACCAACGTAGAAATTAACCAATTAACGGCAACGTCCATTTCCCTCACTTTCCGAACGACGGTTTTCCTCGACGAATCCGATGATCTCGTGCCCTTAGACATCAGCGAGTAAAACAACGTCTTTAAGATCTTTACGATCTTTAAGATCTTTACGATCTTTAAGATCTTTACGATCTTTACGATCTTTACGATCTTTACGATCTTTACGATCAGTAAATAATTCACGTTTTTAACAAAGAGTCCGGCTTAGACTTTGCCGGAAAGTACCTTTGCTATCTCGTTGACCGCGGATTCGTTATTGAACCTAAGATCATTGCCATTAGCAGCTCGATTATATCTAATTGCCACGTTTACTTGTCAAATTCTGTAATAATCGTATTGGTACTAGTAAACCTCTTCTCTATTGCATAATGACAATGTCTAATACAAATGAAGATTCGTTACACGCCCCTAATCGCAATGAGAACCCGAAGATTAAATTATTAATCTTAAGAAGATTAGATTATCATATATATATATATATATTTATAATTTAAGATAAATAATTTAATTAATATATATATATATATATATGAGAAATAATTTCTAATGAGATTCGAAAATATGATATTAACCGAAACCGTGATACCAATTACAAAACAATTGAGAAACTGTAGCTCTTTTTTAGATCGCAGGACTACTGAACAACCTAAGGCAATCAGAAATAGACTTGTTGGGGTTATCCTCTCTGAAATCCGAAGTGGAGAACCTGAAATCAGAGTTACGTGATCTGAAATCAGAGAGAACTGAATTACTGAACGAACTAAGCAAACTGCGAGAAGCACTGAAGGATAGAGACGATCGGACAATCGATTTACTGGAGCAGAGGAACAAGTTGGAGAAGGAGTACAAGAATAAGACGGCAGAGTTAGAGTCAAAACTCGACGAGGCAAATGACGAGATCGATGATTTGAAAGCTGAGATAACCAAACTGAAGAATGAGTTGGAAGAGTGTAGGATGGTAAACGCGAAGCTGGAACAGTGCTGTCTGGAGAAAAACGCACTTTCGGAAAAGCTACACGGCTTCGAAGAGGAGCTGGCAGCCGCGAAAGCGATAATAGCGAATCTGGAAAGTGAGGTGGACACTTTAAGGCGAGAGAAGGAAAATTTGTCGAAGGAACTGGGCGAGGCAAGGGAACAGATGGAGGCGTTCGTTGGACGACTGGAGGATGAAAGGGCGAGCAGGAGCGCATTGGAGAAGGAATTGGAGAGAAACCGAGATGAGATTGAATCGTTGGAGAGGGAGATTTTCGATCTGAAAGGTCAGATCGATGCCGAAAGGAAGGAGAAGGACGAGCTTCGCGAAACGTTGGAAGCATCGGTCGGCGAGAGGGAAAAGTTGAGGGCTCGTTTGGAGCAGCTGGAGAACGAGAACGATGATCTGATGGAGAGGACGAAGGAGCTAGACAATTTGAATAACCAGCTAAGGAACGACTACGATAGCATGAAGCAGGCTTTGGACAATTTGCAGGCAGAGATCAACAAACTGGAGAATGAATTGGCCAAGGCGGAGCAAGAACGCGATGCGTTGTTGAACGAGAATAACGGTATCAAAAAGCAGCTGGAACAAGCGATGGCGGAGAACGAGAGTCTGACAGCGAAATTGGACGAAGTTGGCGAAGAATTTGATAAACTGAAACTACAGAAGGACGAGCTACAGAAGAGCCTCGATGGGATCAATCTCGAGAACGATTCACTGAAACGAGATACGAAGGCGTTAAGGGAGGACCTTGAGGATTCCAGAAGGCAAACGGAGGAACTAAAAGCCGCTGGTGACGCGTTAAAAGCGACGGATAAGGATAAGGTACTTGAACTTGCAAAGCTGCAAGAACAAGTCGAGAACTGCAAGTTGGAAAATAATCGCTTAACGAAGGAAAATGATGATTTGAAATCTAAAATAACAGAATTGGAAGGAAAGTTGGAGGAGTTGGATAAGTTAAAGGGAAGAAATACAGATTTACTGTCTGAAGTAGATCGTTTGAGAAAAGAATTAGAAAAAACGTTGGAGGACATCGATCAATTGAAATCCGAAATAGGTTCCTTGAAGGATGGGCTCGATAATTGCGTGGGCGAGATGCAAAAGCTGAAAACTGAGAGGGACCAGCTTAAATCGGAGAATCAAGCTTTTAAGTCTGATATTCACGGACTTGATGATCGCTTAACGAAGGAAATCGCCAATCTGAAAGCAAAAAACGCGGAATTGGAAGAGAGATTAGTGGCATTCGATAAATTGAAGTCGGAGAATGAGGATTTACTCGGCGAAGTCGATAGTTTGAGACGTGAATTGGAAAAAGCCTTGGAGGATATCGATCGATTGAAATCTGAGATAGGCTCTTTGAAAAACGGACTGGATAAATGTGTTGGCGAGATGGATCAGCTGAGAACCGAAAACAACGGTTTGAAGTCTGAAATTCAGGGAATGAGGGGCGAAGGGGACAGTTTGTCGGCGGAGTTAAATAATCTGAAGCACGAGAATTCTCTTTTGAAAGGCGAAAGAGATGGATTGAGCGAGCAATTGAACGACTGTAAGATGGAAAACGAAAAATTCAGAGTGGAGATGGCTCGCCTGGCAGCTGAAAATGAGAAGCTGAAGGGAGAGATAAACTCGTGCAGGGAAGAGAACGACAAATTAAAAGAGGAACTTGGAAAATCACGGGAACAATTGCAGTCATCGAACGACGAATTGAATAAATTAAAGGCTAATCTCGACAGAGCTGAGGAGAAAATTCGTTCTCTGGAGCCGCTGATCTCCCGTTTGCACAGTGAAAATGATAAATTGCGGGACGATTTGGTGAGTTTGGAGAACGAGGCTAACGATTTCAAAGCAAAATTGACTAGAGAAACGGCTGACAATGAAAAGATGCGCAACGATCTGAAGATACTGGAGGATCAGGTGCACGATCTAAGCGAGAACCTGGTCAATGCTAGGGCAGAAAATGACACTTTGAAACAGGAAAATCAAGGTCTAAAAGCCAAGTTATTAAATATGGATCATGATCTATCGAATTTGAAAGCGGAATGTGCGGATCTGAAACGAGAGATTGCTGATCTGAAGAAATTAATCGACGAATTAAAAGAAAATATTGCTAAACTGGAAGCAGACATAGATCATTGGAAAATGGAGAACTGCAAACTTCAGTTGGACATTGATAAATCGAAAGCTGATGTTGAGAAAGCCTCGAAAGATTTGCTCGAATGTCAGGTAAATTGTGTTGATTTATAAGTATCAGCGTAAAAATGCGTATTTTTCATCTTGCTATATATTTATATCATGATATATTATTCAATTTTTCTATTAAATATTATGTTATACATACGTATATACATAAATTTATCAACTATTTTAGGTATTTTAGCATTAATTTTAATGTTTTAGCGTAAATTTTCATAAAAATTATTTGTATCTTTCATACGAGAAACGCTTTCTTTGTTTATCAATAGTAAATTAATTGAAAAGAAGCGAAACATCCATTAATCTACAACACTTGTATCATTTTCAATGTTGCTAAATTAGATTTCAATATATATATATATATGTATATATCTATAGGGTTCGAAGAAAGCACTAGAAGAAGAGATGTACCGCCTCAAGATTGAGAAAAGCGAGGTTGACAAGAAGCTTGTCGATTTAACGTCTCGACTCGAGCAACAGGAAAAAGCATTCGAAGCAGAAAAATCGGCCAGAAATAAGGGTGATTCAGAAATCGCGGCCTTGAAGGAGGAACTGGATGCCTTGAAAAAGGAACTAGAAAAATTGAGAGGTGACAACAACAGATACAGAAACGATATAGACGACCTAGGAAGACAGCTTGCGGTAACAAAAAATGAACTGGAGAAGCGGAAAGAGGAGGTTTCTGTATTAAGAGATGCCAATAACGCGCTAAAGTCTCAATTGGATCCGTTGAAAAGTTTAAAGGACGAATATAACAAGTTGAAGGCTGATCTAGATGCTGTTAAAGAGGAGAACGTAAACCTTCTGCAAGATAGGAAGAATTTCGAAGGCGACTATACTAGGCTGAAAGGAGAAGGCGATGGACAGAAAGCAGAGATCGATAGATTGAGATCAAACTTGAACGCGGAGGTGGCAGCTGCGGAAAAACTGAGGGCGGATGTTCGAAATTGCCAAACTGAGAACGATAGACTGCAAAAGCAATTAAACGATGCGAAAAATGAGTTGGATGAACTAAGAATGGAAAACGATCGTATAAAGAGCGAGATCGATGAGCTGAAGAAGACGGTCGCGGACGCGGAAGCGAAGATAAAGTTACTGGAAAGTGAACTATCCGATTTATCGGCCGAGAAAAAGGAATTGGTCAACGAACTCTATCGTTTCCGCGAACAGTTAAACAATCGTACGAACGAGCTAGAAGAGCAGATGGCCGCAAAAGACGCGGCGAAGAAGGAATCGGCCGACATGAAGGACGAGCTGACCGCTCTGAAAGCGGCGTTGGATAAGGTTCGCAGCGAAAACGACAAGCTGAGGAACGAGAACGAAAAGCTGAATGTGGAATTAAGCAAGTTGAACGGGCAATTAGAAACTCTGAAGGACGATAATGCGAAGCTGGGGAAGGAAAACGCGAATCTGAAGAACGAAAACGCGAATGTAAAGAACGACAATGCGAAATTGACGGCGGAGTTAACTGGAACGAAAAAGAAATTGGCAGAAGCGGAGAAACAGCTGAACGATCTAGTTAAAGAAAACGACCACTTGAATAACAAAATAGCCGATCTCGAGAACACAGTGAACGAGCTCGAACCTTTGAAGAAACAATTAGAAGATGCTAAAAAAGAACTGGATAGGCTGAAGCCAGAGCTAGATAGATCGAAATCAGATAACGCAGAACTGCGAAACAGTTTAAATAACGCCCTAGAGGAATCGAATAGGTTAAGAAATGATTTGGACAAATTAAGAAGCGATTACGACAAATCGAAGTCTGAATTAGCTGAGCTGAAGGAGGAGAGAGATAGTCAGAAAGAACGGAACGCAGAATTGGAGAAAGAATTAGGCAAAATAAAGAAAGAGAGTGCGAATGTGAAGGGCGAGTTAGCCGATTGTCAAGCGGAGAACGAAAGATCGCGTAATGGATTGACAGATTTGAAGTCGCAAAATGCAAAACTGCAGGACGATTTAGACAAGGCGAAGAACGAAGCGAATAAATTAAAAGCCGATTTGGATAAATTGAAAAGCGATTATGGTGAATTGCGGTCGGAATTGGGTAAACTAAGGGACGAGAAGAATAGGCACAAAGAACGCGATACTGCGTTAGCCGCGGATCTGGATAAATCGAAGAAAGAGAATGACGAGTTAAAAGATGGGAATGAGAAACTGAAGAGCCAGTTATTCGATTGCCAAGAGGAGAGGGAAAGGCTAGGCAAGGAATTGGATAAGCTGAAAAGAGAAAATGCAAAATTGAAAGAGGGTATGATAATTATCCTTTCAATTTGGAATCTAAATTAGAAGGGCGAGTGCTTGATCTTTTGTTCGACAACTCTGCACTGGGTTCACTTTTTTAACTCGGTCAACATCTCTCCATTCTCTATATCTACTTTAGATCACTCATCTAATTAACATATATAGGAACATCTAATTAATATATATATATATATATTGTACAATCGTAACGGGAATTTTTCTACTCCCGTTGACGCGCTTTCTATGTATATTACATATTTCCTTTTTACGAAACGAAATATACACACACATATGTTATGTGTATATATATATATAACATTTTTAATGAAATGAATTTTATGTAGGGAAAAAGGTGGAGCCCAAGGAAACGGAAATGGACAAAGATATTTTGGATGACTGCGGTGATTTCGTAAAGGCGAATGAATTACTGGGGAAGAAATTCAAAGAACAAAACGAAGGTAAAAATTACATTAACTTTCCTACAAATAAAGAACTGATTTTTATCGTTTTATTGCTTGTTACAACGAATGCTAATGAATACGACTATTTAGAATTTTTATTTGACGCAATTGCTGATCTTAATCTAAATGAGCTTACAATCTCAAAAGTTTTGCCGATTCAACAATTATTTACAAAGATCTCATTGTCAGTAGCTCGCGTAAAAGTGTGACTATATAATCGAAATGAATCGTATTTGTATTAAAATACTTCTCAACGGCGTGTATCGTAAATCGAATCGAATTAAATTTATTCAATTTTATCGTAAATATTTATAAATACCTAATGTTTATATATTATTGTACATACTACAAATATTTTTCCCCGTTCCTTGATAAAGACGAAAGTGCATGAATAAATAGTTCCAAGTTCAAGAATTTTCGTTTCCATGCTTGTTTTAAAAAAAATGGAAAATAAAAGTGCATCGTGGTTACATCTAATATTTTACATTATGATGTATATTACTGAATACGACGCGATATTATGCTAATTGAATCGATAGGAGAGGGAAATAATTATTATAGCTGAAGAAAAGTCATGAATTTTTGAAACGAATAAAAAAAAAAAAGAAAGTTTAGTTCTTAAAGTATATTGTATTACTATTTATTTATTGTATTCCTTAAGTTAGAAAGTGTAAAATATACATTTTGTAACGTTTAAAATAGGCGTGCTGCGCATTCGGAATTATATTAAATACTTGGAAGGTAAAGCTACAGAACCGAAAATGGCGGACAGGCCGGAAGAAGAAGCAGAAATTGATCCAGTATTAAGGAAAGACATTGCAGATTTGTTGAAGAAATCTCACGATTTATCCAACGATATCTATCAAACGGAACAGGAAATACAAAATCTTGGAGTATGTATAACATACGCGATAGATAGATAGATATATGGAAGAAGCTTTATATTTTAAATATTTCAAGTCGTTTATTTCGAAAGACTAACATGTAACATATTTAACAAGGCAGTTCACTGATTCGTTGATCTACTTGAACTTTAAATGACTATTGATAAATGATAAACGACTTTACATTTCTTCTATTATAATCAGGTATATTCGTTTTATTGAAATAGTCTGCAAAATAAAAATAAAAATCAACACATTGTTTTGGTTTTTTTTTTTCTTTTTTTCGTAACACTTAAAAATGTACAAAAGCATAAATATTTATAGCGTATTTAAATATTTAAATAAAATATGATTCTCAACAATAAAGATACTTAATAACAATAAAGATACTTATTAACAATTAGACGTAGCTTTACGGAAAAACTCATATTTATATGTATACGTGTTAATACGATCATTTATTATTTTAATGCACAGGCTAAACCTGGCGAGGGCATTTTCGATGCTGACAGCTGGCTAAACGTAAGTCCGAAGACGAGATCCATTAGATATACCAGCAGAATTTACATACTATTGGAGTTTTATTTTTGTATATTTCTAATGGCCGAATGTTGATCCTATGTTGATCGGGACTTGGCACTATATACAATTTTTATGCAAAAAAGATTTCCTTAATGAAAGGTGAGAGAAACATATTTATAGATAGATAATTCAAATCTTTGACAAGAAAAGCTCCCATTTAAAAGCATATTGTCATAAAGTTTCGCGTGAAATGGTTCTAAATACGAATCTCCAACAACGTACATAACATAACAACAACGTAATAAGTTATAACATAAACGTTAATAATTCACGCGTAATTTCTCGTAAGAGAAATTTGAATTTTTTTATTTCTCATTTCACCTGCAAGTTTATTGGTATTGATTATATCTTTCGTATCATCGGTTATTAAGAATCGATGCTGTAACATTATCAAGAATTTCTATAATGAGAAATAATTTAAAAAGCGCTTTATTCATATGTGTGTGTATATATATATATATATGTCGGAGATGAAAGAACACCGGAGCCTTTGGAATTTTGGGAAAAACCCGCAACATTGTAATCTAGTTTCTATCATAGCTGTAATTAAACAATTGTAGTCATCCAGTCCGATTGTAATTGTTCGAAACTCGTGATAGCGAGCTTGGGCTCGAGGCGACAGCCGGTCGCCGAACGAGGCCGCGGTCAAGGGATAAACGTTTATCTAAACAAAGGCATCGAGTAACCGTATAGCTCTCTTTGAAAGAATATAGCAGCGGCACGCGACAGTAAACACTCCGACGGATTCTGTCCCGTGGCCCGCTATAAATCTTAGAATTTATTTAGCCGAGGTTCTTCAAACTGACAAACAGTCTTAGTCTTCGCAGCCTCTAAATCTGTCACCTACTGCGGAGAGATACGAGAAATCTTCTTTTCTCGCGTACGACGCTTCCGCTAGCGACTCTCTCCCTCAAGGGTGGCTAGCATCCTTTTCTAACCGCCGATATGGAAATTGACCAATTAACAGCAACGCCGATTTCCCTCACCTTCTGAACGAAGGCATCGCTCCACGAATCCGATGATCTCGTGCCCTCGGACACACCCCGTCATAGTTTTCCTCTGTGGCATTATCGCGACGGAAAGTCATTCTCTCGTGAGAGCTCGTCCACGAAAAGAGTAAAGTCTTTACGATCAGTGAATTCTTCACCTTTTATTAATCGAGAGTCGGACTTTGATTCGGTGAGAACGTATATCTATCGTCCCTCTGGCCGCGGACTCGTTATCAAACCCGGGACCATTGTCGTCAGTGTCGCGAGTGCCTAATCGCCGCGGATACTTGCCCAGACTGTAACATCGCTATTATTGCAATAAATTTCACCTGCGTCGAACGCATCAATGGCTAATTCCCGCGAGGATTCATTTGACGCCCACAACCCTAACACCTGCGGTCACTCGATATCAGAAGTGGAATCGACGCGGCTTCGAGCGATGCAAGAGGGAATTACTGCCTTGCGCGAGCTAATTCAGACGCTAGCGCAAAAGCCGAAAGAGCAAGCACCGAGTGCGGGACATAAAGAAATATCGCTACCGCTTTTTAACCCCGAAGTCGCCGGTGCCTACACCGCGGCTGCATGGTGTACAACTGCTAGTCTATTCCTGGAGGAGAAACCTATATCAGACGCCGAGTTATTCTCCATCGTAAGTCGTGCGCTAGGAGGTAGTGCAGCACAGTGATTTGCACAATTAGCGATTCAGAAAGGCTTCACTTGGCCAAAATTTAAGGGACTTTTCCTGGTGCGTTTTGGTGGTAAGGAGACGGCGACCTCGGCGCTGACGAAGATGCTCAACGAACCACCATTGAAGGACGAACCCACGGGAGCCTTCGGTGTCCGTCTTCATTCCTTCCTTGAGTCGAGATGGGCAAATCTAACGATGGACGAAGTAATCTACGCCTGCGTCCTGTATCGACTGACTTCATTCAATTCTTGATTGAAATGGACGCTCTCTCTTGCACAAAGAAGAGGCTGGCGCCTGGGCCAGAAAAGTCACCGGCGGAACCTGAAGCCAAGCGAAGCCGGCCATCGGAGTACAGGGCTAAGTGCTTCCACTGTGGGATCCGCGGACATAAATCGGCGGAGTGCCGCAAGAAAGTAAAATTGGAGCGGAAGAAATACACACGGAAACCAAGGGAAAACCGACCGGCTACATCATCGAAGGTGGTGTGCTTCAGGTGCAACGAGGAGGGACACATCGCGCCCATCTGTCCGTCGTTGCCTAAAGGAAACAACAACCTCCGTAATGAGCGTCGAGTTGACTCCTGCGTGGTGGAGTCTACAACGGGTAGACTAAGTCATCTGGGTGAGTCGTTCCCATTTTACTTCGATTCTGGAGCCGAATGCTCATTAAATTAAGGAATCCGTAGCCTCGAAATTCTCCGGTGTTCTTTCATCTCCGACATATATATATATATAGAGAGAGAGAGAGAGAGAGAGAGATGTTTAACATATAGATAGGTAGAAATATTTTTTGACGTATACGAATATTGATGCGTTATTGAATTATGCAATATCGATATAATATTGTTTTACCGACGCTGGTTACCGCATGTGAATCACAATGATATGGATTAGTGATGTTACTTACCAAGCGAATAAACCTGATAGATTTAATAAATCATTGCGTACTCCAGAAATTAATAAATTCTCCGTCCTATCAAATTCAATGTCCTAAATGTATCTTCAAATTGGAGCAAAAATTTAAACAATATTACTTTAAACAAATTACATTCGTAATTTCGTTCATCGATCAAAAAATGGAATATTTCTAACTTAATTGTCAGCTTTGTCAATTGAATCTATTCCCTGTGATGAAAATCTTTTAGTCATGTCCATAAAAATACGACATTACGTAAATATTTTCCAATCTTTTCCTTTGTTCATTTTCTTTGCAGTCGTTGACATTGACACAGTTAGCCGAGCTTCACGATAAGATTTGCCAGTTGACGTCGGACATGGTGCACCATGACAGCAGAGAGGTACCGTGCGATGGTTATGAACCGGCGACTCCGTCAAAGGCGGATTATAATATTTTGAACCAGCGTATAGCTGCTTTGCAGAAACAGATAGCGGAGAAGAAAATGGAGGCAGGCTGGAAGCTTCAGGAACTGAGGAGGGCTCTTCAAAACGAGCAGGCTAACTTAATTCGAATCTCCGATCAGATGAACTTTGAGAGAAAACGCAATTTGAAGCTTCAGCATAGCATGGACGATTCACCGTAATCCGTTTTTCCTTTAACCTCGTTCATCGTTCGACGATCGTTTTCTCCAAGATATTCCACGGATGAGAAGAATCGTATTCCCTCGGTTCTTGAAGCTAATGAATTTAACGAATGCATAGTGAACTATAAGATCAACAGACCGTACAAGAAAACATAGGTCCTGAAATTCTGTTATCCATGATACATCTGTTTCTTATTCGGTGATCGCCGATGTAAGTATATGCGAATAAAAAGTACGTCCTTACAAAATTAATATTCGAACTTTCTTCTGTGATTTGTCGTTTTCACGTTAGTTCCGCATCTCTAAATGTTCAATAGGTTAAAAATGAAAATTGCCCGACGAAATAGAAAAAGAGGGCCTTGGTAATCATAAGAATGCGAACGATGTATTCTAATTCAATCATAATTCTGGCAATTGAATGCAATTTTAAGTTAAAAAAAAAAAAAAAAAAAAAATGTTGCTTTGTAATTACATTTTAGGTAAGCATAATCCAAAATATCAGTAATTAAAAAAACAAAATTGAGTTACATGTGAGAACAGAACAGAGGAAGGAGGGTGGCCTTGCTTGTGTGACAACGAGCATACCCAAATCCGGGTCATTCCGTACTACTAACACTAGATTCAAACTAGATTTTTCCGTTATTTGCTTCGTTGTTAACTGCGAGTTGGAAGCAACACGCAAAATTACTCGCTTATCACGATCGGATAACGATGACGGCCGACCAGTACTTTTCGTTTTACCATGATCTTCAACATTTTCTAAGAAATTCTCTATTACTTTACGACTTCTTCTTGTTACTTTCGATATCTTTGCTACCGATAACTGTTGCTCTTTTGGTTCAAGAATTTGCTTTTTTTCAGACTTGTTTAACATTTTTCCGCGTCCTATAATTACAAATTTACATAATATTTGCACTGTTATCTTTACTCGTTGATAGATCATAAACTACTGAGCAATTTCTAAACATACTAACAGAGTGTGCTATCATTTCGTTCTTAGAATAAAACATTCCTTTTTGTTACACACTAAACCTCATAATATTTTTTATTATTTTCGACGAACCGCATATTCTGAGCTCGTATCGATGTTTTATTATTATACGTTACAGACGAAAAACTTTACACGCGTCATTGAGAAATTAAAGATAGCACACCTGGGCTATCTCTTTGATGTTGACGAGTGTATGTTATAATATGTAAAATGATTACAATCAAAGAGAGATTATAATTAAAGTGGCACGGTGAAAATAAATATTGCAAGTATCTATAGATACACATAAATATTGGCTCATCTGCCGATTTCATGAAGGGACAATCGAAAGGTTAGTAAAGATCAATTGTGAATCCTCGTAATTAATTTTTTTTTTGGTACCGAATAATACCGGTACCAATTTGATATCGAGGGATAGTTTTCCAGTAACATTGTTTCGTTTCCGTCGTTTTATTTTCAGTAAGATGGCGAGTCTGCCGATACGGTTAATTTACCGACTCATCCATAAAATCTTAACTCATCTGTAAAATGTATAAGAATATTTAAAACACTGTAATAAACGTATCGTATGCTTGCTGGTCAATCTTTATTTTGAACGTTATTTTAAATTCTATACGAACACAGGTTCGAAAAATTGATCAGTATACTCTTATATAAATATCAAAGTGCACTATCGTGGTATCTTTGTTTGCTAATGTCATATTGAGTAAATAATGACCATCGGGAAATGATGGCGGTAAGCCATCCATGCTGTCAATTACGTAGTCTTCTCGTTGGTAAACCCCCTAAAAATGTAATAAATTATAAAGTTAATTACCTAACGTTTTCAGAAAAATGTTCCCAAGTGTGTGATACAAGATATTCGATTTCTTTATTTGCTCGCTCGTTACATATGTACGTATATTGTAAAATAGTTTATCAAAATGAAAACCAAAATTTGTATTTTATTAGGTATATAATGAAATATGAAGGAAAAAATAATGAATTCCTCTTTGATCAAAATAAATTAAAGGTTCTCGCCTGTATCACATTTCTGAGTATCAAATTGTTTACACACCGGGTCCGGAGGGCAATTAGCGCCATCCATGTTGATTGCTCTTATTATAGGTACCCCTATAGATTTTGAATCCGTTGCAACCTCGCAGAAACTTGCATCTATATGAAGTCCAAGATCAACCGTATATTCACCCATTCGAACCGTAAATACGTCGGCTGTT
Source organism: Bombus breviceps (assembly GCA_014825925.1). Taxonomy (NCBI): domain Eukaryota; kingdom Metazoa; phylum Arthropoda; class Insecta; order Hymenoptera; family Apidae; genus Bombus; species Bombus breviceps. The sequence goes on along the minus strand of CM026183.1, from coordinate 11,571,433 downwards.
ACCTATAAAACAAATGTTGATGATACGAATATTAATTTAATGATACGAGTAATTCTGTAATTTATCGTGTATATCATATATTGTATATGTTCTACATAATTTCCTATCGTTTCTATAACAAGAACATATAATTAATCTCAAAAGTGTTGTATATATCGTAATATGTATTATAACGATATATGCGTTACACGATAGCGTAATGAATTTTTTAACCTTTATTTTAGTCACTCTGCTTTCGTGGTAGGATTATTGTTTTAATACGAACTATAATACATATCGTTAATAGAGAAGATAATACGAAACTCATTTTCATTTTAACGAAGCTTGTCTAAAACTGCGTAATTAATTTACCTAATTACTCTATACATACATATATCTTTTTTTACATTTTAAATCTAATCGTCGTTTATTTCTCTTTCATGTCTAATCTAAAGAACTCGAATGAAAGAAAGAGATTTAATTAGAGAATTCGCTGGTCTCGCTATGATGATCGCTTGAATACTTGTGAGAAGAAAATATGCAAATAACATTTTTTCTTTTTTCAATGGATACGCGTTCATCGTTTTCCTCTAAGAAAGCGGGATTTTCTCCATTCAAATAGATCGATAAGAAGACGCATCTCAATGGGATAGTTAAGTTAGTCAAGTCAATTCACGGTTAGTAATCACGATTACGTTAGAAAAAACTTCTTCTCTTGTAACTACGTGGCAATTCCAGGTAGGTATTGCGTATCATAGTTATTTCCTAATCACAGCGCTAAGTAATTAAAACGCTTGATGGATATTACTGTTACATCGAGGTGAATGTACATTTAAGCTATAAACTCGAATATGTGTTAACAACTACAAATTTTTTACACGTCTTTATAAGTAAAACAACTAAAAATGGCTGATATTCGAAGCAATTGTGGAAAAATTTCGAATATGGCAATATACTTATATGCATGTATATATGTAGGTAGAAATAGCAGCCAATATACGAAATAGAACAAAATTAGAGCGACAATGTTAGTTGACGCAAGATGGTTGTACTACAACTACATATGTATATTAGGTTGTCCGAAAAGTTTCTTTCCTCTTACGAGGAATTAATAGACGCACAACGCTTTTCTTGTTTTCTATTATTTTGTCGAATTACGTACGATCCATTTTCTTCTGTCGAGATAAGCACCGCGACATTTCACGCATCACGACATACATCACGATTGTAGGAAGGTGCACCGTTGTAAAAAGACACGTTTGCGAAGGAAAGACACCACATTTCGGACAACCTAATATATTGAAATTTGTATTAAATTGTTCAAGCCAAATGATTAATCGTTATTTAATCGAATCTTTAATCGACACTGTAATCGAAAATACTTTAAATACGTACCTTAGTGTCATCAGGAAGTGCTTTAATGATCTCTATATACGTGTTCAGACTAGCCCCATATGTGCTATCGTAGTTTAATTCAAGATCGCATGACTTTACATATTCTTCGTTAATTTGACTACAGTCAATATCTTCCAATATTATGTCGTAATCTGCCTGATATTAACAAATATAAATTACTTGAATTAAAATTAAAAATTAAAAATGTATTATTTTCTTGTAATATTCAAACTGTAATTATTTGTACAAGAAAAAAAAGAGAGAAAAAAAAGAGAGAAAAAAAAGAGAGAGAAAAGAAAAATGGTTGATTAGATGGTTATGGTCAATGGATGGTTATAATTACAATAGGTATTCTTATTTCTTGGGAAAGCGTATGAAAAGGTTTGTTTCATCCAAAAGGCAAACGCGCAGCGAACTTTTGAACAACGTGGAACGTTTTTATAGCATTTCACAAAATATTACACCAAAGAGAAAATAAACCTACTCTACACGACTTGATACATCATTTGTAGGAAAAAGTTAATTATTCGATTGTTTTATCCTTACCTGCACCATGCACCATCCTAACGCACAGATTGTGAACAACCAGAAGAGCATCCTGACAGCGAGTAGTATTAAACGGACTATTTCAATCTGTTAGCGAATAATATTCAGCATTGCTGTTGTCATCCGTTCGGTTATCCCAGGAAAAGTATCCGGTCTGGTAATGTAACACATCTGGTGGATCTGTGATTTTATCACAACTTATTGTCTTTTATAGTCCTGAAACTACTACAATGAACAACTACATAAAAACACTTGTCACGAACATGGTACATTTGTAATTACGAGGGTCATAGTAAAGATTGCTATACTGTCATTATGTTATTATTTATTACGTATGTAAGTATACTATTATTATGTTATTATTTATCATTAAATATGTTCATTGACAAATAAGAACGTACTCGGCGGAAAAATATTCCAACAATGTTTTGCAACATTGATGTTAGACGCATTATCTAACGATGTTCCTCAAAGCTACGCTAAATCCTCAACTATCATAAACATACATAGAATAGATATTTTTTCAACTTACGTGTTTAGAAGAATTTTAATACCGTTGCGAGATCAGAACTCATCGGATCATCTATTAAACTTTCCACCAAGTTGTATGCAACTCTTTATACAGCGAAGACATTGACTCCTCCCACTCTGGCTACTAAATATGTACTCATAACGATATTTTTATTTTTATTTCGAGCGATAATTATAAACTAAATCAAATTAAACGTGAAATAAGGAATTTTTCTATTTACCTGTATGTTCGTTACCGTATATGGTTAAAGGCTGTTTTAAGAGCAAATCGTTCGATCGTTCGTTTGAATGAGCGAATAAGATAAATGATCGGTCGAAACTTGTAACGTTTGACCAATTTCTCATTTTACGTTTTTTCTTTCATTCTTCTCTCACCTAAAACCACATGCATCTTCTCGTTCTGCAGCCAGCTTCTATCAGTGCTCGCTCTTTCTCCTCTTCGCGTGAACATATTAAAAAGAATAACAAATAAGACGATTCATTGACCGTTAACACCGACGTGCTCCCTGTTGATCGATAAAAAAAAGGGACATAACGTGACCCGACGTCCGCTATTTTTCGATTCCTGACCTTCAACGAGTTATCATTGCTGCCCGAGGCAATACATCGCTCACTGGCCAAAACATAAATTACAATATCTTCGATGCATTCGTTTCACGATGAAACTCTTGCTCTCGAGGATATCTATCCGAGACCAAATAACCCTACGAATAACCTGGACATTGGTGTTTTGCAAAAAATGTAAATATGTAAGTGCAAAAAAATATAACTATAACGTTAATCTTCGTCCAACGTTTACCTATACACGCCCATCGGTTAGTAATGTAGAATCTCAATTATCATAACGTCGATAAAATTTCACGTTTCAAGTGACGGCATACGTAATACAATCATTAATATTTGTTTCTTATGAAAAGTTAAAAGTGATACATATGCTATTTACATTTGATCCCAGAAATACAACAAATCTTGACAATGAATAAATAATTATTTTCTAAATCGCTTATTCTGATTTTCAGTCTTACATTCTTAACCAGTATTAATGAATTTCAACGATAAACTGCTCCATAGATCTAAAGGAATTGTCAAAATGACTAATTTAATAATTAGTCAATTACTGCGAAAATATGCATGTGCATTAATGTACATCGTGTATAAACATCTGTGGTACAACGATAACGCATCGAGTCTAAAATTTCCTAAACAAATCGCGTTCGTTAAAAATTTAATTTATCCCTCGAAAGATAAATCGACGAAGCAAAACGGGAAATTTCGCAAACGCTAACTTACGACTTATCATCACTTTGATAATACACGGACGCTTTACGAACTTATTCCAATTCCGACTGGATGGACACGCGGTTAAATGGATTTCTTCGATTCCTTTACCATTCGATCTGGCTGCGCATTTCAATGATATGCGTACTCTTTGTCATTAGTATCCAGTAATCCAGAGCATCGCGGTATCGTGGCGTGCACGCTGCACGCTGCACGCTGCACGCTGCACGCTGCACGCTGCACGCTGTACACGCGAGCCACGGCAACGACGGTTCCTGATAAAGTCGTGGGAACGGATGCGGCCCGCGATGCAATCGAATTAATCTCGATCGACCAACACCGTGTCGCAAGATGAAACAGGAAATCGCGTTGTTATTAGTCATTACTGTTTTCGAGAACGTAGCTCGTTATTGTCCTCCGCCGCGTTTTTTCTTCCTCTTCCTATCTATTCCTCTATGCTGCGCTTCGTTAATTAGAATATTACAGCAGCACATAGAAAGTTACAAATACATCAAGCCGAAAACAACCACGAGAGAATCACACGCAAGACAAACACCGCTTACGTAGCCAAATCAGACAGGAACAGATTCAAGCAACCACCGTTAAAATACGAAATAATGGCGATTACTTGCAAATGTCAGCAGCATTATATGCACCACCGCGGCACAAAATGACGTTACAAAAATGGGACGAGTACTTTTAATCCTTAGGTGACAAATACATCGCAGCGGGAGACTTCGACGCAAAGCGCACGCTATGGGGATCAATAATTGACACACCTCGAGGTAGAAGACTAGAAAAATATGTTAGAACAAGTAATCTCGACATATTATCCACAGGAAGACCAACATACTGGCCGACAGATCTAAACAAAGCTCCTGATTCGCTTAATTTTGCAGTTATAAAGGGACTAAACGCAAACAAATTAAAAATAACACCCAGTCTTGAGCTTAGCTCCGATCATGCACCGATAATAATAGAATACACAAGCAAACCGATACTTTATAGCAATCCACAGATGCTTTCCAATATAAACATTTAAAGAACTAATCGAGAGCAAAGTCAACTGCAATATTCCGCTAAAAACACCCGAACACATCGAACAGGCAGTAAAACAACATCAATAGAAATTATACAAGAAGCAGCATGGGCGTCTACTAATTATTCGCCCAAACAACAGGGAAACGAAAATAATTCCAACAGACATCCTTGACAAAATCAGAGAAAGCAGGAAAGCGAAAGCAAAATGGCAAACAAAGCGTAGAACATAGAACACGTGAAAGCAAAAAACATGTAAACAAACTCGCAAAGGAAATAAAAAGGGGAAATAAAAGATCGTAGTAATAAGGAATTGTCGAAATTCACAGAAACACTGTCCGCGCAAGAGAATGCCAACTATTCTCTATGGAAAGCCACGAACAAAATAAAGAGGCCGATAAAACTAATTCCCAGCAATCGGAAAAGCAGGCAACACATGGGCCAAAAGCAACGAAGAGCAAGCGGCAAAATACTTCAACCACCTTTGTAACATATTTACTCCATATAATATTAACAACGGTAAAACCAAACCTTAGACTACCTGGGATCTCACGATGATTTTGAAGTACGTGCTGAGCCTTTTGACCCTCTATCAGTTCTTTTGTCAGAGGGTTCATCGCCTCCGTACTATGCGCGCGATCCCCGATGGCCTAGCTGCACGGCACAGAACAACAGAAGGTGTCAACAGAATGCCCCTTGTCAGCAGTGAAAAATACTATAACTATGCAATTAAAGCCACGGCAATCGTTATGAATATCTTCACTCGAAGCCTCTATGCCCCAGGTCGAGCCTAAATTCCGATCAGCGCACTTATTATCGTGATTCCAGCTATCGGCAATACGATACGAATTGGAAACGGATCGATGCAGCACGATGGATCATGTTCAGTAACATTTAATTTCACAAATTAATCCGAATTACGTAAATATTTTGACAGCTTGGCTATACTTACAAACAGTTTCGTGGGTCAATCTCTGAGATAAACACAGATTCTTATCGTCTGACACAACGTCCGATAAAATTGAGGTTTAATATAGTTTTCGCAAGTCTAGGGCAATGTGCTAGCCACCAGTTATAACGCAACTATACGTATTGTGTAACATGGTGACGTCCAATGAAATATCTTATAAAAGTTGCGCACGAATTACGTATAACGCGATTGCCATCAACTCGTACAAAACTACAAGAGTCACTCTCCAGAAGCGCTTTGTCCCCGGTCGCTTATACCGCGCGAGAGATGGGAGATGAGAGAGTTCCTCTGCCAGTCGTTTGATGGCCGTCGGAGCGAGCCTGGGGAGGCACCACCCGCAACACCGTAATTTTTTTCCTTCTTACTGATCTGCCCACACTTTTTTCTCTTTTCTTTTTCTTTTTTCTTTTTTCTTCAAATAGGATAGTCCGAGGATATAGCCAAGTTCGTCATAAATTCGTTTTTCCTTCCTCGTGTTCATTTCTGTTGCCAATATCAGCCTTTCCATGTAATACTCTAGCCAAAGTCATCAATAATATTTCTAACCTTAATCCGCCATTATCAACATATCTAACTGTCACTTTATAATGAAAACGGTTACCCGCGAACGCTTCAACAGGGCCTTATTTGAACGTTTAACTTTAAGTAAAGATCGCTCCCACCGGATAACATTCAAAATAAACACCAGTAAACATACCGACTCTGACTCATCATATCAAAATTATTGACCGATACACCACTCATTTATCTCCCATTTCACATTATTTCCTCCAATCACTCCACCCACTCTTGTTCAACGAGGATATTACCACTCAGCTATATTCAAACGTATATTGCACCTCCGACCCTCGAACCTGATCCACATCGGATCCATTGCAACACACACCCCAACGTCCACCCAACACTATTCACTCGTGCCCCTTCTCCTATCTCCTCATCCCACTTTACACCCCTTACGCTTTATCGCAATGAATCCTTGCAATTACTCACGCTATTAATTCACTGGAACCCCTTGCAATCCTGCCGAGATTCCCACACTCGTACATCCTCAACCTTCTCCAACCACGTTTCTAGCGGGAGCAACCTGTCAACACGTCCTCTCTTCAACGCGTCCCATACGGGATTCCAAACAACTCTTCTACCTAAATTTCATGTTATTAATTATATTCATTAAAACATAAATTGGCATTAATATCGCATATACATATATATACATATATAATATACATATAATACATATATATACATATAATATATATATATAATATATATATATATATGTATATATATGTATATATATGTATATATGTCGGAGATGAAAGAACACCGGAGCCTCCCCTTCGGAACTTTGGGAAAGTCCCGTAACATTATAATCTAAATTCTACCGTGGCCGTAATTAAGCAATTGTCGTCATTCAATCCGATTGTAGTTATTCGAGATTTGCGATAGTGAGCTTGGTCTCGAGGCGACAGTCAGTCGCCGAACGTAGCCGCGGTCAAAGGATGAACGTTTTGTCTAACAAAGGTATGAAGTAGTAGTATAGCTCTCCCTAAAGAAATAGTTGTAGCGGCACTCGACAGTAAACATTCGAACGTTCTCTATCCCGTGGCTCGCCACACGCAGACCCTATTCTTCGAGTAAGATGATTGTCAGATGTCGATTTATCTCCACAGTACATATTCAGCTAGCCTGAGCACCCGTTATAGATCTTAAGATTTAGTTAACTTAAGGTCCTTCAAACAGTCTTTGTCCAAACTACGGGAAGATAGGGGAAACATACTTTCTGACGAACGGTGCCTCCTATCAGCAACATTCCCTCAAGGGCGGCTGGCATCCTTTTCTAACCACCAATATGGAAATTGAACAATTAACAGCAACTTCAATTTCCCTCACTTTCCGAACGAAGTCATCGCCCTACGAATCCGATGATCTCGTGTCCTTAGACACACTCCAATATAGTTTTGCTCTGCAGCATCATTGCGATGGAAAGGCATTCTCCTTCGCGAGGTCGCAATGGCGAGTGACATAGTGTCTTTACGCTCGGTGGATGTTCTATGTATCAACAAAGAGTTGGTGCGGTAATACTTGTACCATAGACAAGGGAGTTGGGTACGACTTGGACTTTGGAGGAATGCGGATTTGTTATCCCTTTGATCGTGGATTCGTTATCGAACCTAGGCTCATTGTCATTAGCGTCTCGAGTATCTAATTACCCCGGTTACTTGTCGAAGTCTGTAATAATCATATTTGCACTAGTCAGTATCTTCTCTATTGCATAACAACAATGTCTAATCGCGACGAAGATTCATTTCACGCCCCTTACGCCAACCCTAATCATAACGTCAACCCGACATATATATATATATATATATGTATATGCGATATTAATGCCAATTTATGTTTATATATATATATATTATCCATACGTTATATACCATATATACCATATATATATATATATATTTCCATACGTTATATATATATAGCGTATGGAAAAAATGACAATACAGATTATAAAATATTAAAATGTAACGGTATAGGTATATGTAACAATGACATATTTAGCTATAAAATTACTCACAGTCAGTGATCTTCGTTAGATGTCTTCTTTTTAATCGACTCGTATCTTCTTGCTTGTATAATTTTAATCGACGATTATAATAAAAATACATAATTATAATATTAGCAATTGTGTATACCTATACATATACAACAGAAATCAGTTGTATCGTGTTTAGTTTATCGTGTTCGAAATACAGCTTACGACTTGATACGTCAGAATACGACAAAAATGCGTCATTCGTAATGAAATATAAAATACAGATTTTTACTTGACGCAGAAGTGCGTTCGATTTCGATCACGTTATCAATTACATTGTCCGTCTCGTAGCGTTTCCGCGTAGAATTGTAGCAAGTGTCGTCTGCAGGACAACATGGCGAGGTTCGTGATCGCTGAAACGATGTTTTTACGACGCGGCGCAGCGCTATCGAAATTTAGAATACATCTTTAGACAGGCATATCGTACATTTCGATAAACTTCGACATTTGGGTGTATTTAAGACGCAAATTATTTTAGCAGATCCACATTCTTCGGGACTTCGTCGAGTAGACCGGGACAGTGAAGCATCAAAGAAAGCATAGTAACTGGGAAAAAAGTTGATGTTGTAGATTCCATTGGGGAATCGATTTTGTGCTTGTGCAAAATTTCTTCCAACTTGATAAAAATTAGAATTTGACGAAATCGTCATGTCTTGGCTAATGATAGAGACCATTGGATTAATTGTCGCTGTATTCGTCCTGCTTTATTACTATTCTACGATAAAGTTAAACTACTGGCGAAAACGCGGTGTCAGAGGACCAAAGCCTCTTCCGTTTTTGGGTAATTTCAAGGATGTGCTTCTGGGAAAGGATTCGACTATGGATTGTTTCCAAAAAGCCTACAATGAATTTAGAGATGAACCGATGGTTGGAGTCTACGGAGGTCACGAACCGCTGTTAGTTTTAAGAGATCTGGACTTGATCAAGGATGTTCTTATTAAAGATTTTAACAAGTTTGCTCAAAGAACGCATGGCGCCGTACGAGAGGTATATTTATTAACATTTTATCCTTTACTCGTTATAAATCATTAATTTTATTATTATTATTATGATAATTGATATATACATCTTATAAAGTAATTGAGATTTTACGTGCTATATTATAATTTGGTTTATTGGAAAATAGCTCATTCTAATGAAAAAGCTGTTGTAGATATTAAATAAATTTTGTTAAAAGTTCCACGATGAATGAATAAAAATAGTGAAATATACTCGCAATTATTTCTCGCAATCGTTGTTCCAATTCATATGAAAGATAGATACTAAGATATGAGCTGAATTACGTAATAATAGCCTATGGAGAGGCAAGAAAATCATAAAATCGTACTTTTATTCCGCGATCTCTGCCAAAGTTGATTAGCTTTATTAGCTAAAATATTGAGATATTTTATTCTTATATTTATTGGTATTTATTATGCTTTGCAATGCTTGTATTGATAGAAATCGCGTTCGATTGCTATAACACGTGCAACTATTATTGTGTGAGCCACTTATTCACAGCTTGAATGAGTTGGCGTTCGCGTATTTTTAAATTGGGACGAAGTGAAATAAAATTTCCCACACAAATTGAAATACATCATTATTTTTAAAAATAAGCTATTGGTAAACAAGGTACAAAGTTCAATATCTTTTTTTTACAATATTACTTTTAAAGATTATACTTTATCTGTTATGATCCGTTGACTGCGAATTCCGTACCTTATAGTCAGAAATGCGACTACAATGATTTTTTACATTCTGTCTTTAAGCGAATCTTTGTTTGTTAGATATATTTGTTAGATATATTGTCATAAATTGTGAATTCCACATACTTGTTACTATGTTTTGCTACGAAATGAGGAATAAGTGAAAAGAAACGATGCTTTTGTTCATATTAACGATACGAATAAACAAATTTTGTAATTTGCATACGTAATGCGCAAAGATACGTAAGTCAAACAGTAGTATCAAAGCGAAAAAATTTCCCACCATTGAATTTAGAATTCAGTATTCACAAATGAATACACATTCGCTATATTATTTTTAACAAATTATTGGCGTTATACATTATTTATAACAATTATTCGTATTAGCATTTATATATATTGTAATATTATTACTTTACAGTAAAAGGTATTAACCCAGTAAGCACATGTATCCAGAAATCGGAAGCGGTTAGGTATTACAATTGAAACTATTTGTCACTATTTGTCATTTAAAACAATTGCTAGACTTCTATCAAAGTTGTATAATGAAATCGCTTAAAACTTTAATGCAAATAATTATTTCTGTCAAAACATTCGTTAATCTATCGTAGCTATCTAAATTAAATTATCTAAATTAAAGCTATCAACAACTCAAGGTTTTTAGGCATTAGATACTAAGTCTATATCTTTGTAGATATTAACCTTTGTATATGTGCGTTGTATATGTTTGTTGAAATTCTTGTAATAACGATGAACCGGACATATCTACTTGTACGAAATTTATCGAATTGCGACATTGTTATGATGTCGGTTCTTCTATTACATAACTACATATCCTATACATATTCAACTACATATCAATATCTTACGTAAGAGTATCTACTTTAATCATAATAGGTGCATTTTATCGTTTATTTAGAAAAGTGCAAGATCTATAAAGGTGCAAAATGCTTCTTATTGTTAGCAAAAATTAACGAAGATTTGCCTATAATTTTGATTTTCATTCAACTCATAATTTTTTGTAATTTATAGTATCAAATGGGAATGTCCGATTATACCAGAATCATTTTAATTGTTGTCGTAATCGCGTTACCTGCGGTACCCGCATTGTAGCCGCTGAATAGTCGTATAATAATATATTTATTTATGTTAACTATAACCTATATAATTGCATTAAAATTGTTTCCGGCTTATCTTTCGTACCACGTATAACAAACAAGTGATATTCTTGTAATTTTACAGGTCGAGCCATTATCTGAGCAAATCTTCAGGCTGGAGGCAGAAAGATGGAGGCCCCTGAGAATCAAACTTTCACCCTTCTTCTCGTCAGGAAAGCTAAAGGAAATGTTCCACTTGATGACAGACTGTGCGAACACTTACGACAAGTACCTGGAGAAACTGGCGGAAAAGGGCGAGCCGATTGAATTTCGTGATACTGCCGCGAAATTCACCATTGACGTGATCGCTGCTTGCGCGTTTAGCATTCAGACGAATGCTATAACGGATGAGAACTGTCAGTTTCGTAAAATGGGAAAGAGAGCTCTTGACACAAACATCGAACAATTTCTCACGGATAGATTGAGGGAATATCCGTTCCTATTCAGAATTTTTGGACGCTTTTTCACTGATCATGAAGTTATCAATTTCTTCGAAACAGCCATCAGAGAAGCTATGGATTACAGAATTCAGAATAATGTTCATACACAAGACGTTATCGATATTTTGGCAGATTTGAGACAACACCCCGAGAAAATTAACCTTAAGGGTAAGAAAAAAGATTAAAATTGTTTTTGTATAAAAAAAATTGTATTTTTGTCTTCATCTTCGATAAAAGTTTAAATGCTTTTAAACAAGTTTGCAAATATGTACATAATTATTTATGCAGAATCCATATAAGTATGGTAAAGTATAGAGTAAATGAGAAACTGATTTATTTATTTATTTATTATGTGCTAGTATGACTTGAAGTACCTGAAACTTATATAATAAAAAAGAAGGCTAAGAACGAAACATCCCATCGATCTTGTTAAAGAAATATAATAGACAACCCTGTAAAATCCCTGTATCCCCCTGTAACCCCGCTGGGGATAGCCATCCACGTGTTACATAGTGATAAAGTGTTGGAAAAATTTACTAAATGCTCAGCTGGACAAATTGTAAAGCACAAAAAGAAAAGAGAAAAAAAGAAAAAAAGAAAAAAAGAACAAAAAGAAAAAAAAGAAAAAAAAGAAAAAAAAGAATATGTGCATGCGATGGGAGTACGAAAGCTGTGATGAAACGGATGACTCGGTGGGGAAAATTAGTTAGTTGCGAGTTGTCGATCGTAGTGATTTGTGAATTGCAAATTGATTAGTTGTGCCAATTTAGTTGTTTTAGTTGTATTACGTTACTACATTGAGAAATAACTCTGAATAGTCGTATTTGCCTGTTTCATCATTGTAAATAAATACAGTCACTGTAATATATTATTTACAGAAGCGGATAGTTTGTTCCTGGCATCTCAGGCTCAGCTTTTCTTCCTTGCTGGCTTCGGTAATTCCTCATTGACGATCAGCAACGCTTTGTACGAACTTGCATGGAACCAAACAGTTCAAGACAAACTCCGAGAGGAAATCCAAAGTGTCTTAAAGAAATACAATGGGGAGATCACTTATGACGGAATATGCGAAATGAAATATCTAAATGCGTGTCTACTAGGTATATGTAATTCATAGAGTCTTCGTTGAAACGGTTATTTCACGATCGGATCTATTACTAATTCATTTGAAATTATTTTTTTAATGCATTGATGCGTAATTTTTAATTCTTAATTTCCAGTTACTGTCTAAAATTGAAAAATTACTATCTTCCACGGCCAAGTGTATTCAATGTACCTAACTACTGTATATTTCTTAATAGAAACTTTAAGAAAGTATCCAGTAATCCAATGGCTGTCGAGAACAGCGACGGAAACCTACACATTCTCAGGAACAAAAGTCACCGTACCAAAGGGTCAACAAATCTTCCTACCTGTTTATGCAATTCAGAGAGACCCAGAAATCTATCCAAATCCGGAAATGTTCGATCCTGATAGATTTTCCGATGAAAATATTAAGACCAGACATGCAATGGCTCACTTACCATTTGGAGATGGTCCAAGACACTGCAGTGGTGAGAAGCGTTTTTATAAAAAAAAAAAACTAATAAAATGTTCCTAAATTATGAATTTTGAAACCAATAATTTTCAAGCGATCTTTAATAATAATAATAATAATAATAATAATAATAATAATAATAATAATAATAATAATAATAGTAATAATAATAATAATAATAATAATAATAACAACAATAGTAATAGTAATAGTAATAATAATAATAATAATAATAATAATAATAATAATATCAAATATCTTAATAACAATATCAAATAATATTTCTTTCAGGCATACGATTGGCAAAGAAACAATTGGAGGTAGGAATGGTCACCATCTTGTCGAAATTCAAGGTCGAAGTATGCGAGAAGACTCGCAAAGTATACAAACCTGATAAGAGGCCACTGTTCCTTCTCCAACCGGCTGATGGAATATATCTGAAAATGTCAAAGGTTGCAGCAGCATAAAAACGTCTATGATTATTTCATTTCTAACATATTTCAATAACTAATACATGGCAGCAATTATTATTATATTCTATATTTCCTCCTTCTCCCTCTTTGCTCTGTATATTTATGACACTATATATATGACTATGCTATATATTGACGAAGTTGACTGAATAGTAGCGTATCTTGTTGCGAAATCTTACGTTTAAGTTTATGTATGATATACTTAAACACGATTGCGCACAAGAATATATATCTAATAATAAATATTGATATACATATAATATTAAAAATTAATAAGTTAATAATACATGAAGTTGATGTACAATATACTATATATGTATACGGGTACAGTTATGCTATATATGTTATGTATGTCGGGGACCTTTTCTTTGAAATCCTTGGAAAAAACACCGATACTTTAGTCTAGATTCTTGTCATAAGCCGTACTTAGGTAACTGTTTACGATTTAATCGGATTCTGTTTGCCCGAGATTTGTGACAATGAGCTTGGACTCGAAGTGACACAACCGGTCGCTAAACGTAGCCGCGGTCACGGGATGAACGTTTTACCTAACAAGAGGTATGAAGTAATCGTATAGCTCTCCTTAAAAAAAGATATAGTTGGCTCGCTACACAAAGAACCCATTCTTCGGACAAGATGATTGCCAGATGTCGATGCATCTTCACAGTATATTTCCAGCTATATATATGTGTGCGTGCGTGCGTGCGTTTATGTATATATAGCTATATATATATATATATATATATATATATATATATATATATATATATATATATATATATATACCTAACCCAATATATATGTATACATATATGTATGTATGTATATATATGCCGGGTTATCATTAGAGTTAGGGAGTTAGACGTATAATGGATGTTCCCGTGATTTGGTCATCGTTGTTATGTACTATAGATGATGTCTTACTGATACAAATGTAATTACTACAGAGTTTAACAAGTAATAGCGGCGATGAGATAATCGAGATGTTGGTGACAATGAATTTAGGTCCGATAACGAATCAACGGTCAACGGGATGAGGAATGCGATTTGATCCGCGATTCGTTCAACGTCTCGCGAGAAGAAAAAAAGCATGAACTATTGCTGTACAGTAATGCATATATTGTGTGATAGCGCGTCTAATCTGAAATATTGTACGAGTAAAGAAATCTATACTTCGTTGTGATTCTAGGATATCCTGTTCTATATTTTATTTATAATTTCATATAAGATTTTAGCTTTAATCCAAATCAACGCTGCTATATTGGATCAATAACATCGTAGTACGTGACACGGGCGTAGAACACGTAGAAATGGTAAGAAGTTCCGCTGATCCCCAAAACGTGGAACACATTGATTTTTGTCGAGGTCGGCGTTTCAGACGTTTCAGAACATAGGACGCGATGAAATAAATTCCCATGTAACATCAGTGTCATTAACTGTCCCATTAACACGGGACATCGTATTAATGTTGGAGGTAATTAAATTTTGCGGTGCTGCCACAGGTGAGGAATTGTTACATAGCCGATGAAAGCAGCTAAAGATACATATTCAGACGTAGAAAAATAAATAGATTAGATTTGAAATTATAAATATTTTCGGTGTGTCTTGAATGTTTAAATTGTGTCTTAAATAAAAGCGGTAATAGCAAAATGTGATATGAGAATCGAGAAAGAATCGGTGCGCAAGATGTGTTCCATTAACTGGCGCAGGATGTTACAGAAAAATCCATGCAATGTTAAATACTTTTATTACACATATGCTGTAATCACTATTGTATTTATAATGTATTTATAATATTTAGATAATATCTTACTTCTCTATACAAAAATAATTACAATAATAATCGTTATTGGCATAGGCAAAATCGTTATTTATTGAAATTTATTGAGCACAATTATCTTTTTTTCTTATTTTACACAAGTAAACCTATATTAAAAGTCATTTAAAATTATAAGATCTTAATTATCTTAATTATACACATACATGCACACGTTTATAGATGCGTATGCTTGTATATCGTGTATATTCATATTTAAATTCATTCTGTAATACCTACAACGCATTCTAACAATATATCAAAGTCTTTTATTACACTGGTAATATGAATTTTTGACAAAATACTGAATATTTCTTCTTCTCTCTTTCTTCTCTCTTCCACTGTTTGTCGCTCTCTTGCCATTTCTTCTGCTTCTGTCTTTCTTCTTTTGTTTACCATTATTATGTGCATTCGTTATCTCTATCTCGCATACGCGAACCATTCGATACCGTTAAAGAGCATTCGAAAGTGTAAATTTTTGTTCACATGCGCTTATTCAAGAACCCTGATTAATTCGTGATTATTAAGAAAATTTCGCTGGTAAACAGTTCGTTTTACCGCCGGTCAGAGGAGTCAAACATGCTGGTTTATCAAACACGTATGCCTATTAAACGAATATCGGCTTAATCATAGTTTGAACCCGTGGCGGCGATCGTTTTTTTATTTTACATTATTATTCACACGCTATCTCGGAAAGAAGTTACGCAGAGATGAAGATTAAACAGCGCGTGTAACCGTATAACATTCGTAAACGTATCTGACCTCGTTCAACGCTTCTGGCCAGGCTATCCGATTTATATAAAAATGGTATAAAATTCGTATTGTGAATCGAGCTTACGAGATAATGGAAAATCGATCGAATGGAAGAAACTGTTTAATTGGAATTGGGGTTAAGGACATAATAGATGTAAAGTGTCATTGGCTAAAGTAATGGTAATAGTAGAACGCTAATGATTAGAATACTACATTTATCGATAGTCG